>CABEEJ010006359.1:7879-22042 GCA_901482245.1 Timema douglasi
ACTATGCACCTGTCTTGCCATTAGTGTTCACACTTACAGAACTATGCACCTGTCATGTCATTAGTCTTCACACTTACAGGACTATGCACCTGTCTTGCCATTAGTGTTCACACTTACACGACTATGCACCTGTAATGTCATTAGTCTTCACACTTACAGAACTATGCACTTGTCATGTTATTAGTGTTCACACTTACAGAACTATGCACCTGTCATGCCATTAGTGTTCACACTTACAGAACTATGCACCTGTCTTGCCATTAGCGTTCACACTTACAGGACTATGCGCTGAGCCATGACCTTGGGAAATAACTGTTGAAACTATCCAAAATGACAGTCGGAGCACATTCGACACACAGTCCTGTAAATGACCCTGGACACAGGAATGTGGCCTGGAACCCGATACTCTAACCACTGATCTATCCATTAGTCAACCTCTGCCCAGAGTCATTCTTCACTCGTATCAAGGCATGGTCTGTAATGGAAGTGCGGAAAACATCCTCTACATATAAGTGATCCATTAAAATCACAAGCCATCAGATAATCCAGCCACCTCCGACTCGGGAGGACGTTACGCTGCCGATAGCTTGGCTCTTTAATACATCATGTTTATGGGTCATTCTCAAATTGAGGAACAAATAGGAAATACAAAAATAAAAATTTAAAGAAAAGTATAATTTTTTGCCTGATTACACAAAATGTATTAAAGAATTAAGTGAGCAGCAGAGCTTAATTTTGCAATTTTCTTGTGTTTTTTTAAGTCTTACCAAAGTGGCTACTCATAAGCCATCACTGTAACACTGTTTCAGATGCACCTAAATATATCATAATCTCTCAAATACAAATAAAATATGTAATTTACTAAGTACACCATATTTTTCTTAACAATAATATAAGCAAAGATACATTTTTCTTAATTCATTGGAATTAGGATTTTGTAAATGAAGAATCGTACAAAATTCATGCGTTATTATTATTATTACCGCGTCTTACTACCTGTTCAGGTTATACGCACTTACGCTAATGTGTAATGGTAGGGTGATTGTGAGATGAAATGGAGGACCTAACCACGGTGGAGGCCTGGCATTCCCCACATTCACAAGATGTCTTGTCAGAGGTGAAGGAAGGGTTTGGCAATCAGATAAAGCTTTGCCGGGACCGAGGATTGAACCCCGGCCACCAGCACAGAAGTCCGACATCTTACTCCTAGACCACCAGGTCACCAAAATTCATTTGTTAGTGATGTTACAGATTCCAAAATCCCCCCAAAATTAAGTTTTACATTTCTCATTTTTTATTTATGTTTTAATAGCTCAAATGTTAATACTATATAATAATAATAATTTTTTTTACTTATACTGTTAATGAGAAATAAGTGATTTTACTGTCGTTAGTGAAGTGATCTTTGGGAAAACGGCATTTACTAACGTGAGCTACGTGACTCATTAGTTTTGTCACCTAACTGACATTATTGAGGTCATAACACCATTTTCCTCACCAAGCAGTTAGCGAAGTGATAGTACAAGTTTCCTCACCAAGCAGTTAGCGAAGTGATGGTACAAGTTTCCTCACCAAGCAGTTAGCGAAGTGATAGTACAAGTTTCCTCACCAAGCAGTTAGCGAAGTGATAATATACTATTTACTTGAATGTTCATATGCTGACCGAATAATATTAAATAAACTGTGTAACCAATGAAATAACAAGAACTAGTAGGTACAGGACAACAACACAATACGGCTAATGGGTAACAGCGGAGCATTCTGGAAGATTTTAGCGCTAAATTCAAAATATTGTGTTTGTCCAGTGTGTTACTTGGGGACAAACATTGATCAAAATATTGGAATTCATGAATAATTTATTGAAATGGATTCTTCAAACAAAAATAACAATATTACAGGAATATTTTACCGTGGTAATAAATTTTTTACTCTTTTTCTCTATTTTTGTATAGAATTCAAAATTCAGAGGTGGAAACAGCCAGGTGATGAAAGGGTCTTTTAATAACAATTTGCTCTAATTTGTTTTTAATATTACCATATTTAAATGTTTCTATCAAGTTTTATACACTTTCTACCACTAATTTTGGTTTTGTTGCTTGTTTTGAAAATAACAAACTATTTAAACAGGCAGTGGACATAAATTGTCCCTCAATTTGAGTTATCCTGCTTCACTAAAGAGTAAAACTGGATTCTCATGAATGTAAGAGGGGTCCAGTAGAAAATATGTGAGAACAATACTATTTCTAAAGATTGTGTTGGTCTGAAAGTCATAAACTAAGTTAGTATTTGTAAACTGTTTGTATTCCTCAAGTTTCACAGATAGTACTTCAATTTATGGGAATGCAAGACGCATCTAGGCCTACATGTTTATTTGAACGTTACAAATTATGCTTAAAAACATTGTTTATCACACTTTTCCCACATATGGTTCGAGTTTATGCCATACAAATATGAAACTGCCACTGCAACCTACTGTAGGCCTACACGATTGTTAGTCTATGGTAAATGTCATACTTTAGGCTTACATGCTTGTTAGTCTATGGTAAATGTCATACTTTAGGCCTACACGCTTGTTAGTCTATGGTAAATGTCATACTTTAGGCTTACATGCTTGTTAGTCTATGGTAAATGTCATTCTTTAGGCTTACACGCTAGTTAGTCTATGGTAAATGTCATACTTTAGGCTTACATGCTTGTTAGTCTATGGTAAATGTCATTCTTTAGGCTTACACGCTTGTTAGTCTATGGTAAATGTCATTCTTTAGGCCTACACGCTTGTTAGTCTATGGTAAATGTCATTCTTTAGGCTTACACGCTAGTTAGTCTATGGTAAATGTCATACTTTAGGCTTACATGCTTGTTAGTCTATGGTAAATGTCATACTTTAGGCTTACATGCTTGTTAGTCTATGGTAAATGTCATTCTTTAGGCTTACACGCTTGTTAGTCTATGGTAAATGTCATTCTTTAGGCCTACACGCTTGTTAGTCTATGGTAAATGTCATTCTTTAGGCTTACACGCTAGTTAGTCTATGGTAAATGTCATACTTTAGGCTTACATGCTTGTTAGTCTATGGTAAATGTCATACTTTAGGCTTACATGCTTGTTAGTCTATGGTAAATGTCATTCTTTAGGCTTACACGCTTGTTAGTCTATGGTAAATGTCATTCTTTAGGCCTACACGCTTGTTAGTCTATGGTAAATGTCATTCTTTAGGCTTACACGCTAGTTAGTCTATGGTAAATGTCATACTTTAGGCTTACATGCTTGTTAGTCTATGGTAAATGTCATTCTTTAGGCTTACATGCTTGTTAGTCTATGGTAAATGTCATTCTTTAGGCCTACACGCTTGTTAGTCTATGGTAAATGTCATTCTTTAGGCCTACATGCTTGTTAGTCTATGGTAAATGTCATACTTATAATTAGGATAGTTGCTTACAATGTTTGGTGATTGTAGCCATATTTTCTGACACAGGCCTACTAGCCTAGTTACAAAGGTTGGTCTAGTACTACTGCAGAGTGACTTTCCCATAGTACCTAATGTTGCATCTTAGTTATTTGTTTCTAAAGAAAGGCCACTAGTAAAACAGTGTTGCAACAAAAGTACTGGTGTACATTGCTCTAATAATGAATGAGATATGGCGTGGTTTCAGATGGGAAAGAAGAAAGTCTTGAAGAGATATCTTCAAAGCTAATCAAGAGTATCCTCCAAGAGAAATCAGAACTAGAACATCAGTATGCCGAGGTGAGTCGCCCCTTGTCAGCACCGGCGGGACTCGTAGACTGTCGATGATGAGAAGATTGAGGTCTAATTCTTGGTCGGGTATACTGAGGGTGGGTTTTACACTTTCCCTCCATGCAAATGTGGGTGCACTCCCTCTCTCCTAACACATTAGTATAATTAGTACATAAGCGTACAGCCCGAACAGTTGGTGCTAAAAACAAACCTAAGATGTGTTCACGCTAGATTGGTGAAGTTGCTCGATGAATTTGATGATTAATTAGGAGAAGACTGGTTAAAAAAATTCAAAGGATTTATAAGAAAATGTAATTCCTCTACCAAGACTAATTTGGTTAGCCATTTTGTTTTTTAAAGAGTATCGTGATGAAAATGTCCTCGTTCTAAATTTATAACTTTGCATACAAAATGGTAAAAAATGTTAGTAAAGTAGTAAAGCTAGACATCAGTGTGTCGTAAAGCTAGACATCAGTGTGTCGTAAAGCTAGACATCAGTGTGTCGTAAAGCTAGACATCAGTGTGTCATAAAGCTAGACATCAGTGTGTCGTGTCGTTTAGATAACCCCACGGCTGAATGTGCTTTACTTGCAAGTTGATGAGCTTTGTACTAAAGTTAGCGTAAGCTCGGAACTAGAATAATGGTAAGATAATATATGGTAATATGAGGAGTAAGTTTAGCATAATACATGCATGCCTAATCCCGCTGATCCCTTGGGAGGTAGGCAAGAAACTGTGCGTGTAGCCTAAAGAACAACAACTCTGTACTTAATCCATCCTCACTAACTTTCTCCACACCTCCCTGTCCTCGCATACTCCTTTCACTTCAACAACATCCATACACCGAGTCATACAAGCTCTTTTATCCTTAGAACTCTTAATGTTTCTCTTTTTCATACGTTCATTTGCAACATTTAGCTACGTCTTACATTGTTTATTCCTTCATTTTGATTCACACACACTCTACCTTCATATATTTGCTTCATCACTTGATCCACACTCATCCTCTCAACAATCCCAAACTAACGTAAGAAACTTATTTCACACTGACCTGTTGGATCCATTTCAAACCTCACTCCTTCAGCTCCCATTCACCACTGACTTTGTCCATACGAGTTTTCCCACATACATTTCTTAATATCTCATTCTAACTGCATTCACCTTGCTCTTGTGTTTCTCTCGACAAACCCACGCTCCACATCTGTAAAACAATGTTGGTGTTAACACACTTTTATATACTGACAGCTTTGCCTCTTTAGATACTACTTCATTCTTAGCAATAGTTCAAATACACCCAACTCCTCTACAAGTCTGTCTGTCTGTTTGTCGATTTCACCATCCACCCAACTCCTCTACAAGTCTGTCTGTCTGTTTGTCGATTTCACCATCCACCCTTACATTTTTATTGAACATTCTGACCAGATAAAGGTATGCCAAATTATTCTCATGTTCTCAGTTTTCCATTCTAAGTTCACAATCATTTCCTGATCCATCCTTATCAAAAACTACCACCTCAGTTTTGGAGATCTTTTCTGACTGTTGCCACATTCAAATGTTTTAAATGAATTCTGCAAGTCACTTTCATTGTCAGCCATTAATACGGCATCATTTGCACTCACACAATCATCCCTCATACACTTATCCATGAAAACATTAAACAACCATGGAGACATAACATAACCTTGTCTAGCACTCTGTTCAATGGCAAACCATTCGCTCAAAGCTCCATCCACCCTAACGCAAGCCTTACTACCATCATACACCGCCTTATTTTCACTTACCAAATATGCAAACTCTCTCAGAACATGCCATAACATACTCCTATTCACCCGATCGTACACTTTCTCCAGATCAACAAATGTACAATAAACTTTCTTCCTTTGTACCATACATCAACCAATTGTTGCAATGCAAATATCTGGTCCTTGCAACCTCATTGTTCACCTCAAATTTTGTTCTCGGTTGTTTGTTTGCACCCTTTCAATTAAGACTCTCCCAAAAACTTTGTGTGAAATATTCAACAAACATCCACTCTTACTGCCTGTATACAAAGGAACAATGGTGACATTCTTCCAGTCATTAGGAACAGTTAAAATACCAGCCACACAATCTGGCTAGTAGTAATTACCATGCCTCCATACATTCCACTTGCGATCCCATCTATACCCGCAACTTTTACATTCTTTAACATTTTCATAGCTTTTAACACCACAGCAGCATTAATTATTTCACTCATCATAACATTTTCCCTATTTTCTGCTACTTTCTCTAAGTTTTCACCATAAAACTGCTCAAAATACTCCCTCAATCGCTCTCTCGTACTGTTTTAATCCCAGTTAATCTCATCGTGCTCATTCTGAATGCCATCCAGGATAGAGCTTTCCTATTGTTATTGGAAAGTTTAGTTTTTAAAAGTACAATACGAATGTAAGGGTTGATTACAACGAGGAAAGGTTCAAATACTAGTCCACACTTTTCCATTAAATGAAAGGGCAATATAAACAAAATAACAATTTACACACCAACTACAAAATAAAAAAAGACACAGTAGAATCATCTCTAGCCAAGACTTAGTATGACTACAAACAATATGCCTTACATAACGATGTCCAAACAGACCATCAGCACGGTCGTTCCTGGAGTATGTAGCGTTGGTATGTGCTACAATATTGTTGTTTGTTTGTCAGATGGTGGAGCTGCAGAGTGGAGCCTCCTCCTTCAATGTTCCTAACCTGGGTTTCGGTTACTTGGAGGATGAGGAGGACACCTCGATAGAAGAGATGGCTCAGCACTGCGACAAGCTGCAAGTGTTGAAAGAGTCGCTCAAGACACAGCAAGTCATGCTGAGGAACGCTGTCAACAGTCTCAGCAAGGTTACGATTGGTATGTATAACACAGCTGGGCGAGGCTATAACAGTAACGTGAGCTTAGAGTGCAGCCAAATTCAGATTACGCTGACGTGTTGTGTCATTTGGACATGGCTTATTAATTAATTAATTGTTTTTTTCCATTACTTTGAAAGGACTAACTTTTCCTTTTTTGAAGAAACATGAAACATATCACATCGTGCAAACCAGGCAAGGCAAGACACACACATCCTTACCGAGCTTAGTGAACAATCTATTAACGTCTAAGTAATGAGTGTGTTGTTGTTAAACCATCCAACATTCAGCCACATTTTGGATGTGCAGGGATTTTGTTAAGTTCCCCGAATAAAATGACGAGCACATCAGCGCCATTTCACCTTACTACAATATTTTCTGGAGACTGAAATTTTAATATAACACAAAGTGTTCTTGTATTTGCTTCTTTGTGACTGCATGAATAATCATCGATAATAGTTTGGGAGGTGTTATTATGTTCAGTGGTGAACTAGAAACATAAATTTCCGCCATTCACAATGACATACTTGTTTCTGAAAAATTCAGCTACCATAATAATAAATTTAACAAAATTTACTTTAAAATTCCTCTCTCTTTGGGCAGTTCATAAAATTCGTTGGCTTGACTTGGTCTGGTCCATATATGGCATAAACTCGATAATCTAGATGTTGCCTTTCTGCGTTCTTGATGCTTGGTTTGAAGTATTGGTCGGATACCAAATGAATATGCTTATCTTTATATTTCGTCACCATCTGTAGAAATTTACAAGAAATTTGACCTATGATTCAAGGCATCTCTTCATAGTAGGAAGAAGAAAGAGGGTACAGGAAAGAGACATATCAAAAGAATGAACACCATTAGGCTTTTACATTGTCACCCCTCAAGTGACTTAATTTCTGAAGTACAATAGCTCAGGCCATGGGAGTGAAGTTTGTGGGGAGCATGTTAGCTGTCACGAGGAGAAACAAAATTAGGAAGGAAGTTATCAGGGAAAGGGTTGGGGTAAAGGGAGTATATGAGATAGTAGAGGAAGCAAGACTGAGATGGTACAGTTATATAATGATGTGGAAAAAAAGGAATCCAAAGATAATTATGCAAATGAAATATCTGGCAAAAGGATCATAAAATAGGCCTAGAAAGAGATGGAAGGAGCAGATAAAAAAGTGTGCAAGTGAGAGGAGAGTGGTGTGTAAGGATAAAGGAAGATGGAGGCATTTTACTAAACTGACCTGGCTGTAGGCTTGAAACAGTTGATGATGACGTTTCTTAATAAATCTAAAACTAAATTATGAAAAGTAATATTCCCCACGTTAACCTTATCATAAAAAGTTGGTAGGACTCATAACTACCTGACAACAGAATCTCGGGCCAACAAACGAGTAACATACGCATATATTGTACCCAAGACCATAGCCAGCCAATAATTTCAGGGAGGGGCGGGGGGGGTTGTGGCCACATCCCCCAATTACCGGAGGTTGGAAAAAATTCTAAATGATAGAAGCTCTCTGAAGTGCTTTTTATGGTAACACAGCCCCCTAATTTGTATTTGTAGGCCTACCTTAATTTTGATATTGTTTGAGCCATAAATAAAGCCATATATATTTTGTTAATAAAATTTCAGGGGAGGTTTGAACCCCCCAACCCCCCAACTATAGCCTTGATTGCCCCAGTCAGGATGTGAACACTGGATGCCTGGCGATAGTACACCGCATGCGTTAAGACAGCCTCCGAATCTATAACTCAGTCCCCTGTAGAATAATGTGTTTGAACTTTTTGTAGATTTATATTGGTTTATTTTCTTTCAGGTATTTTTATTGCAATGTGACGACTTGTCACTTAACTAACCTGTAGTGTCAACTCATGATATAAGTTGCGTTTGTGCTTCTCCTCTGGAATCATTGGAACACACATTGCTTGCTTGCACACCTACAAGTTACATGTGGGTTTTTATGTTACATACATACACACCCAATCACGCTGTTCCCTTGTGGAGTGGTCAAGAAACTGTGCATGTAGCTTAAAAAACAACTCTCTACTTAATCCATCCTCGCTAACTTTTTATACACTTCCCTATCCTTGCATACTCTTTTCTTTTCAAGAACAGCCATACACCGAGCCTTACAAGCTCTTTTATTATTAAAAAGTGTTGCTCTTCTACAGCATTTAATCACGTCTTAAATGGCCTATCCATTCCTTTTGATCCACACACTCTACCTTCATATATTTACTTCATAACTCATTCCACACTAATCCTCTCAATATGCATGAACCAACGTAAGGCACTTGTTTCTCAGTGTCTCATTGGATTCCCTTCCAAACCGCACTCCTTCAGCACCCACTCACCACAAGTTGTCCACATACATTTATTAGATATCTCATTCCAACCACATTAACTTTGCTCTCGTGTTCCTCCTGACAGACCCACATTTAACATCCATAAAACAATGTTGGTGTTAACACATGTTTATATGCTGCCATCTTTGCCTCTTGATACTACCTCACTCTTTACAATGGTCCACATACATCCAACTACTCTCCGAGATGCAGTCACCCGTCTGTTGATTTCACCCTCCATCCTTCCATATTCACAGAACACACTGCCCAGATACACAACATCATTCACTTGTTATAACAGTTTTACATTTATACTAAGCTGACACTCATTTCCTGATTTACCCTTATCAAAAACTACTACCTTATTTTATATAATAATAATATTTATTATAAATAGTGTTTGTGTGTCTCAAGTAAAATGTAAATAATTACCTGTTAAGGAAGAATGTATGAAAGTGCAACATGAATGGTAAGTTACATAATATTTACTAAATATTGATTTTGTCTTCCTATAATCTGACAAAACGTATTAATTTCAGGTGAAATGACGTGCAAACAGTGTAGAGAGCATTTGAAAGTTGATCCGTGCTCCTCGTCTGCACAGAACATTCCAGAAACGGTGGATCTGGGAAGTCCCCGCAGTTGGGGTATGGCACACAACGAGAAGATTCAACGACAACTTAACCAGGTGGCTGAGCCCCCGTCAGCCGATGGCATGGAAGATCTCACCACTCAACTGACACCACCAAACAAACCAGATCTTGCGCCGAGTATCTGTCGAATGTGCCCGTTGTGTGGTAAGATGTATTACGCAACATCAACATTTGAGGAATTCAGTGAGCATGTTCACAGCCATTTTGGTGAAGAGGATGAAGAAATTGATTCTGTCATCAACAATTTTGAAATAATAAATAATTAATAAATATGTATAAATGACTAACTTTAAATATTGTGGTCTAGACCGGAGAGTTAAACCAGATCTGATAACCAAATTTAATAGTTATTTTTAAGTAACCAGAACCAAAATCAATAAATATATTTTAGGTCACTACATATCTACATATCTATCCATGCCATTCCCTTACAGGGCAGGCAAGAAACTGTGCATACAGCTCAAAAAATACCTTCTCACTATTTTCTCCACACTTCCCTATCCTTGCATACTCCCTGACCACTAGAGCACACAGTTCTTCAAGTTTCTAACTTTTTATAAAAATAATCTATAGTCGCATTTTATACCCTTTTTGTCAATCTTAGTTTTATTTTGTGAATAAAATTCTTCCTTTTATCAGGAGTTTTTGTGAAGGTAGGATATTTTTTTCTTTCGAAGGCGTATCAATAGCACTTAGCAGTAAGCACTAACGAGTTCAATGAGCACTTAGCAGTAAGTACTGATGAGTTCAATGAGCACTTAGCAGTAAGCACTAACGAGTTCAATGAGCACTTAGCAGTAAGTACTGATGAGTTCAATGAGCACTTAGCAGTAAGCACTAACGAGTTCAATGAGCACTTAGCAGTAAGCACTGATGAGTTCAATGAGCACTTAGCAGTAAGCACTAACGAGTTCAATGAGCACTTAGCAGTAAGCACTGATGAGTTCAATGAGCACTTAGCAGTAAGCACTGATGAGTTCAATGAGCACTTAGCAGTAAGCACTGACGAGTTCAATGAGCACTTAGCAGTAAGCACTGACGAGTTCAATGAGCACTTAGCAGTAAGCACTAACGAGTTCAATGAGCACTTAGCAGTAAGCACGGGTGAGTTCAATGAGCACTTCTATATGTCACCGTATTTAATAATGATGTGAACAAGCCACAAAAATTTACGAAAAGAGTAAAGCGCATTATGAAATGTGCGTGTAGAGGCAGGCATGTTGTTATATAGTTACCAATTAATAATACGCAGTAACTCGGTAAGAATAGTAGATGCTGTGAGTGAGGTCACAGCAATGAGATGTGCTGTCAATGGGTATGAGTAATCTTGGTGTCATCTCGCCATCTTGTGAATGTTGGGCATTACTGTGTTGAAAGTGTATATGAAGTATTCAACATACACTTTTTGAACCGAGGGAATATATCAGAACACAAGAATGTCAACGATAGGGAACTAAAGGGTCTACCAACTTTGCCAGGTGAGGTATCGTCACGTGCCAACATCGACATAGGGCTGATGGCTTTACTTCCTCTCTGAAGAATGTTCGCTCAGGGAAAACCCATTGACCCTGTCTGGGTTGGAACCCACGATTAGCAGGTCCCGAGGCGAGCATTTTACACCAAGACCACTAGATCCGACTGGAGTGTTGTTATGACACTAATTACACGGAAGGTAGATCTCACCCAAAACATAGTTCCATTCCATATAAACTATTTGCTCCGTGTCAAGATAAGACATCCAAATGTTGTTAATGGAACAGGAGGGAATCCATTCTTATCTTTTAACCAAAAGTAATAAATTTAGGTATAATAGAGGAAATATTATTTAAAAAACCTTTTATCAGCCTCATCAGTTCATTTTGTAATTGCAGAATAGAAGTTGTTTTTATTATGTTTTTGAATATTATTTGGTAATTTTAATGATGACTGGTTTGAAGAAAAAGAGTATTTTTGATTACATAATTTTCACTGTTATCTAATATTTATATCGGAGGTGAGAAAGCACTACTGCAATAGAAATAAATTTAATTAGCTTAACTCTTTCAACCTAAAGACTGTTACAAACTCCCTTAAACATTTACTTTATTTATCTTGTAACTTTCAACTCGACTCTGTCCTCCATCATTGTTAACACCCATACTAAAGGTCGGCTATTATGAGCTTGACTCTTTTTCCACTCGCCCCCTCTGGAGGGTTTTAAAATAGTTAATGAGGAAATTAGGTCAAAACTTTTATTACTTTTCCCTCAAAAGGTTTATGTGAATGTTAATAAACTACAGACAGGTAGAGAGACGCGGTGGGAAAACCTCGTACCGCTCACCCACATATTAAATAAATAGTGGGAGTAGACATTCAACATGAAAGTCCAAACTATCTTTTACGGACATTTTTAAACATGTCCGCGCTAAAACAAATAATTGTAGTAGAATTATGTGCACGAGACTTGCAGAGAGAACAATCAATCTTGAATAAGAACTAGAACTTGCATAAGAGCCTTCTGGTGATAGGTGATAGGAAATACAACATTTGGTGAATTGAGGCAGTCCAGTATGTGAGGTTGGTGCAGAGAATGTGTGCTCTTGCTCTCACAGGGATCAACTCGCAAACATGTGTGGGTTATTATCGTATTTACATTGGTTTTCTTACATTGCACCAATTTGTCTTTTTGGTACCATATTAAGGTGAATTTATAATGGGGCTACAAGGGAATTATTTTAACCAGAGATAAAATGATTAGAATAACACTAATAGATGTATTATAACAGAAAAATAAAAGATATGTTTGATTACAATAGATGTACAAGATGTTAAGATAGAAGTCCCAGATTAATACTGTCTTGTCGTGACACGAGTAAGATCGAATGCAGTGGCTTGAAGAGCAATGTTCAGTAACAAAACAGTTGGACTGACGTCAGGCTACGGTCAGGGGGTTCTACAAGATAAACAGTGAGGTAATTATAAACAAACGTTAACTGGAAATATATACATATAGTAGTATTAACACATTTATAATTTAAACTAGCTTTACTTGATTCAACCCATTGAACACAATAACCCAACTGGCTCCTAAACAAAGGATAGACAACCTGGTTGTAGCCATAAAAACAAGTGTGTTATTCTAAGGACTCACAAGGGAAATATAGTGCTCGCTGAGAATAGCAACCATTTGGACTAAGTCCTCATTACATCTGGAGCTCAAGGCTCCTGTATCGAAGCTATATCATATGTATATAGGAAAAACATGGTCTCTTGGACCAATATAACAAGTCTGAGCAACACTAGAGTTACTGTGACTACATCAACAGAGTTGGAATAATACAAAACAAAAATATAGTCATTCTGACTGAAACAAGAAATCAAAATAAACATAATAGTCGCCTCGACTATACTAAGTCTGAAATAAACAATTCAGATAAACAAAAAGTCAGAAGGACTTAATAAACCTTTTCTAGTCTTTAAATTAGACCCATAAGTCGCCTCTATACTTAGGAAATCGGAGAGGATTCTTCTTGGCAGCGCGGCGGTGAGCACTACGCCCAATACTTCATGGCCACCGGTTCCTTCTTGGAGTAAGGTATCAGAGGTTCCTTCTTTGATGATACGATGTGATTGAATATCATGACGTGAATCCGAGTCACTTATTTTATACCTTTCTCTGACTAGAACGGAACAAAAAGAAAGAAATAGACACAGGTGGGGGTAGGAAGGACTGGAGCTTGAGGGGCGAGGTAAAGGGGAGGTTCTAAGACAACGATGAAGCTTGAGGGTCGTGGGAGCGAGCCCTACTTAGTCAGGAGACGTAGCGAGTGGATGTGTTAGGAAGCACCCAGTCCTAGAAAGCATGTTGGCGTTATCCGGTCCCATCCAGCCACGGTGAGTAAGTCTTGAACCATATTATTCCTGAATGTATTGGCTTTAATTGTCTTCTTTGGATTCCACTATTGTAAGTTTAGTATTTTTCTACAGATTTGTATTATTAAAATGACTGGTAGTATTTTCTATTGAGAGCACGTGGATCATATCCGAGTTCATCCAGTCGTTAACAGTAGGTTTTGAAGGATATTATTATTAAATATCTCAAATATAATCCTATTCTTTGCATTCTGCCAATATAATTATTATAACTTCGTATTTTTCGTAGCCTAATTGTGTAGGTGTCAACTTTACATGATTGACACGCTACAACTTAAGATGGAACTAAACACCCACAATGTTTTGTCTTTCTCTTCTGTTTCATTTACCCTTTTCCACACACAATTTGGTAAATACTTGATTGTAGCCCATAATCAGTCATCACATCAGTGTACATTATAAACTTCGTGTTGTCACAGATCACTACAAATATTAAATCAATATTGTTTTATCCACATTAAGTATTGGCAGCTAACAAGGGGAGGCCACGACGTTCGGGTCACGGATTATCTTCAAACTTTGTACACTTCTAGTAGTCCATTAGGACAACATAGTGTGCAAGTAGTAAGGCGCACTACTTAGGCGTTTTCGAGTGGTTAGCGTTCCAGCTCCGTATTCGCTGGATCGGGCCCCGCTCATTACCCCC
>CABEEJ010006359.1:22099-40405 GCA_901482245.1 Timema douglasi
CTCCCCAACACTGGTCATATTCTTTCATATATATCACAATTAAAAGGTAATATAATAAAAAAATATGTGCATTTGAATGAACTTTTATTGAATTTCCAATTATTTATTTGGCTGCTTACTAAATTTTATTACAACAAATATTATATTTATAATTATCGACAAGTAACGGCCAAACGTATAAAGTTTTCCTAAAAATGTATACCTGTCGTGATTTGTGAAATACCTTATACCGGCAATCGGGTAAGGTATCCGGAACTCCTGTACATGATTCGACCTGCAGGCGGACACACTTTGACCTGCAAACACAGGTTTGGAAAACAAGAGGGGGGCCAGGCTCGGACCTGGATAGGGCCGATGCAAGAGAACAGGCCGTCATTTGGCAGTTAACTTGCGTAGCAGTGAGACCTTGCTAATGTAGCACGAACGAATAGTGTACATGCGAATTTACATTTTTACTGAACAAATGGAAGTGACTCTCGGTTCTTCGGCTGCTGTGAATGATGATTCAATCCATAATGCAGTTGCAAAACGTCAGTTAAAAGATGTGTTCATGTACTGTGATAGTCTTCTTCAAGAAGCGGACCTTATTGATACAGAATCATCAGCAACAATTTCTGCAGATGCAATGGCGATTGGAGAAGAACTGTATCAGTCTACTATCGAAATGTTAGGAGAAAAGATACTTATTACTGACGAGGACCTCATTCATTTCAACGAAGTAGATGAAGGTCTATTCCGTGAAGTTGAAGGAGATTTTCCCGACGATGAGAATTATGAACCAGGCAAAAGCCAGATACGTTCCGTTAGAGACAAAAATAAAAGTAGTGAGACTGGCAAAAGAACACCCCACGTGGAATTCACAAACTCTCCAGATAAAAGGATCTCGAAGTTTAAAAAGAAAGGACGATTTGAAGAGATGGAAAGAAAACATAAAAACTGGAGGAACATCGATCGATAAATATTCAATAATTGATTTGTGGACCAATGACTGCTTCGTGGAGGCTTGCAAAAATTATCAGCAAGTAAGTGTACATTTTTATCACTTTACATCTAATCTTTTTTATCTTCAACAACCGTATTTGAAGAACAAACTATAGTGATGAAATGAAACTTTGATTTTACTTTTCAGGTAACAACAAGGAACTTACAGCCGTGGGCTTTGACTGCTGCAGACCAATTTCAATCGGACGACTTTATCTTTAAAGCACAGAATTCAGCAGAGGAAGATCACGCAATATGTAACAGGAAATCTGTGACTTTGGAAGAAACACTAGAAGCCGCAAGGAGGTTTCAACTGCAGACGAAAACAATTATCCCCAATTTTGACAAAAGATTTGTGATCAATACAGACCAGACAGGTTGCCAGCACCAGTCAACTTATAACAGAACTCTCTGAAAAAAATTCAAAAACTGTGTTTGTTAAAAGGCGCAATATGAACGCTCATACACGGCACAATACGCGATGACGATGTCTGGTGAATTATTGCCGCAAGTGTTTTTGTGTTTGCAAGAAGCCACTAGAAAGTTTGGTCCAAGGATTCATAAAACTGTTGATAATTTAACAAAAGACCTTCCAAATGTCGTTATAACAAGTTCGAAATCTGTGAAACTTACTCACAGCTCTATAATTCATTTTTAATCCGCGTCATGCTTCCCTATGTGGAAAAAGAAAATTTCTTGCTAATAATAGATTCTTGGGGGGGTCAACCGAATCCTGGTTTGTACGATGAAATCTTTACCGATGACGCAGGTCTTGGAACTTGAATGATTAAAATCATAGCCCTGAAATGTACCCCGATTTGCCAACCGTGCGACATTTATTTCTATAGGCAAGCTAAAAACTTTATCAAGCTCCTTCAAAATTGTTCATATTTAATTGAAAACAAACGAAAAATTGCTTCTCGTGAAGATGCTATTAAAATACATTCTATAATACATCACCAATTATCAGCACCGATATTTACGAAAATGTTGTGTTACGCATGGTTTGCATCCAAATTGTAAGAAGAAAGAGAAATTTTTAAAAATGTCAATGAGGTTTGTTTTTCCATAGAAACTGAAGATTCCCTGTGCATGCAGGACAATTGCATTCATTCGATGTAGTAGAGGCTGTTTTAATTTGTGTTTTCCGTGTGTCTATGATTATATCATCCTGCAACTTGTAATGTCGAAAGCACATCCGACGATTAACTGTACATCACCCTTATATTCTGACATATTGTAACTCATTGTATTATTGAATAAAGTTATTCACACCTTTATTTATCGATGTTTGACTTGGGCTTTTCAGGTCTGGCCCTCCCCTTATCCTTTCAAACCTGTGTCTGCAGGTCAAAGCAGTTCCAGGTACCTTACCCGATTTCAGGTATGAGGGATTTCGCAAATCACGACAGACATACATTTTCAGGAAAACTTTATACGTTTGGTCGTTTACTTGTCGATAATTATAAATATATCTGTTGTAGTAATAAAATTTAGTAAGCAGCCAAATAACATTGTAAATTCAATAAAAGTTCATGCAAATACACATATTTTTTCATTATATTACCTTTTAATTGTGATATATATGAAAGAATATGACCAGTGTTAATGAGAAGGACCCGATCCAGCGAATACGGAGCCGGAACGCTAACCACTCGAAAATGCCTAAGTAGTGCGCCTTACTACTTGCACACTATGTTGTCCTAATGGACTACTAGAAGTGTACAAAGTTTGAAGATAATCTGTGATCCGAACGTCGTGGCCTCCCCTTGTCAGGCTATAAAGTGGTTATGGAACAGTTCAAAATATATAACCACACACACTTTATATAAGAGAACCTCTAATGTGTTTAACTTAGCAGTTACCTTGAAGCCTGAACACACAAATACATGTAAGCTGTATATTTTGTGGGCAGGATTAATAAAATGTTGCACAACTATGATAATAACCCTTAGCTTGTGATATTTTGGTTCTCGAGCAAGTATTATTAATAAGTATCTGTAACCAATTATTGAGTTTTACCCCACAACCTCAATTAGGTTTTAAAACAACGTAAACTACTTCAAGACGAGTCTTTGTTAAAACAAATAAACCATTTCCTGTTTGGAGGCTGTCACAGGTAGGACATAGCCCTTTCTTAATACAAACATTGAGGGTACAACCGTGGGATAACTACATCCTCATTGTACTTTGTACGTGTGAAGTGTGCTCAGAGACGAGCGGAGAGTAGACAAGTTAAACAACCGTATTTGTGTGAGAGGGGAGGGGTAAATTAGCAAAAAATGACTCGTTTGAAAAGTTGTACGGAAATGTTTTTTAAACTAGACTCCTCTACAAATATTTGGTCTCCCCCAGCAAATATTTGAAAATATGAATGAATGCCTCTAGAAGTTATTTACCAGTGTTTTGCAACGAGTACGCTATTTTTTATATCACAACTTGCAACACAACTATGGTTGATTTGTCGAACCGTTTTGTGATTTAGAGTCAGCTGCTCATTTGTTTAAAATATGTGAGATGTAATAAACAAAATAAAAACTGAATTATTGGAACTGATGAAAGAGGGGGAAGCATCAGCACAACACATTAAGTCCTTTGTTCCAGTTGAGTCGGATATTTGAGATAACAACCCTCTATGCAGTTTCTGGAGGAAATATTATCTAAATGTGTGTAAGAAAATGTTCCAAACAACATCTATACCAAATAATTGTCTACAGTGCGTTTAATTTGGGGGTTTTAGAGCCCAAAAATGATCTCGGTATGCTGAATGTGAAGTTTATAAAATACTTGATCAAAGAGAATATTTTGCTGCAAGATAAAATCCCTGTCTTAGACGCTACGCCATGGTGGAGCCAAACAAGGTAATCGTGCTACCCAGGATAAACCAAGAGTACGTCTTCAAGAGCACACAACATTTTTACGAACCACACTTAAATTATTATTAGCACCGCGTCTTACTACCCGTTCGGGTTGTACGCACTTACGCTAATGTGTAATGGTAGGGTGATTGTGAGATAAAATGGAGGACCTACAGTTTAACGTGGGATCCGAACCATGGTGGAGGCCTGGCATTCCCCACATTCACAAGATGTCTTGTCAGAGGTGAAGGAAAGGTTTGGTAATCAGATAAATCTGTGCCGGGACCGAGGATTGAACCCCGGCCACCAGCACAGAAGTCCGACACCTTACCCCTAGACCACCAGGTCACCCACACTTAAAACTAAGTTGACTGGATGCATTCTTACTTTGAGAAACCAAAGAAACATATGCTAGTAATGAGCCCGTGGTTAAGATTAGTAAATAAACTAAAGTAATGGATACGGAAGACATCTATGACCTGGAACTGAGAGACAATTACACAACCAATGAACACGGTGATAGTGTAATCTGTCAATGTTCTTGTAAACAGAGTATACATAGAAGTTACATAATGATTATTCTGTTGCCCCATCAATAATTATATCCTTTCCAGTCCATTCATCAGATTTTAAAAACTAAAAAATTAGAGCTATTTATTTGGTTGACATTTCACCCCACACGAAGAAGCGGCCCATTTTCCTACTGGTATCATAAACAGTCAAGTTGAAATTTCTTTATACGTTAGCGATGTGATGTTTCCCTATTAGGGGTTGAAAGCAAAACCTTCATTTCATTCTGAGTCAAATATCTTCCATTGCACCTTGTTTGCGGATACCGTACATTTGTTTTGGTCATGTAAGGTAAAACACCACGTGTCACACACATAGAGAACCGGTATTGTAACTATTGTTTTGTATATTCTTAGTTTGACAGTCCTTGACAGCAGGCGAGATGTCAACAACTTACTGACAGAGTATTTACCGACACTATTTTTTTCCTGATTTTCACTCTAATATCATTATTGCTAGTTAAAATAATTGTTCCTAAACATTTAGACGCATTAATTGTAAAATTTTGTGTTGTTTACAGTAATCTCTGTATTAATTTATGTTCTCTACGAGTTTGTGTTTTAAACTTATTTCCGTACTAAGCTCTAATAAAATATCTGCAGTTCACACAACAGTTTCTTTACTATTGTCCAACAAAGTTAAATCATCCGTCTACCCCAATAGTTGTATTTTACTGTTTAACATCGACCCTTCCATTAAATACATGATTGGTAGTGTCAAAAGTCGAATTGGGGTTTAAAACAGGTGCAAAACATTAAGATTTATTTAGAATCGAGAAGTAGCCAATTCACCAAAGGTCACAAATTGTTGAGCTGTACTAGAAACAAATTGCTCTATTTATTTATTTAGCACCGTGTCTTGCTACCCATTTGGGTTATATACTTGAGTACTAATTACACTAATAGGTAAGGAATCGGGAAGGTTGAATTTAGAAGAAGTCAACCTGCATTTGTGTGGAGGGAGAGTGGAAAACCGCCCCCAGTTCACCCGACCGAGATTCAAACCTTGATCTCCCTGTCCTCGGCAGTATAGTTCAAGACGAAGCTAGCGTGTTAGCTAACTACGCCACCGAGGCGGGTCAGATTGCTCCATTGTTGCAGCTCAAAGGGTGCATCGTCCCTTCAGAGGATGTTATCTGTCACTGTTAAGTGAAGGAGATACAGGGAAATGGAAGGAAACGGTCCACAAAGATGTGCAAGGTGTATTCCTGGAACATCCTTGCAGGATTCACGACTCTTGCCACAGACTTCACTTTGTCGTGTAATTCGATGAATATGTTTTCAGAGGCAAGCATTTTTAGACTAACGATGCCAGTTGAGGCACATTTTCACTCGAGAGTGAATGTTAATTAACAAAACAGTAGAACTTGAGCCAAAGAAAACAATACAACCCAGTATTTATACTACTTCTCAAACAGAGCATTACATTTTGTATCCATATTTATTAAAACATAAACGGTGATCGGCGGCGGCACAGGAACTCGGTGATGAGCGTGTGTTCATTCAAATTAGTCTTCTTTTGTTTATATGTTTATTACTTTTAGAGTGAAGCGCACCTACCACTGATATTACAAACTTATACACTAATAATGCATGGTACAGGCTATATTTGTTTTTCTATCAAGTTCCATCCTAGGCTAATTCAGACGGTTTGACGTCGGTGCTTGAAGATGGCGGTGAAGTTGTTTTCTGCAGCAAGTTTTTACTGAACCAGGTTGGCCGGGGCTTGTTCATTTCCACAATACGTTTACCCTAGAATTACAATTTACATTGTATTAACATTAAAATTGTATTTAATGGTCCAAATTAAGAGTGCATTGTTCTCAAATTTAGTAAGTCAATTTCGTGAAAAAAACAAAACTTAATAAACAAAAATTGATATGTATTATTATTTATATATATTTTAATAATAACAAGATTGGTCTAATAATGCCTGGGAACTCTAAACAATAGTAGACAGCAAACAACAAATTAGATTAAGAAATACTTTATTATTAGTTTGATTATATTTTTTAAATATCCAAGTTTTATGTAAACTTTTTTTTTTGCAAGGAGAAATTGAAATTTTATTTCTGAGCATTGGCTCCCAATCTAATAGTAAATGAATTAAACAAAAATTAGAGTATTCTTCCATTCTTAGTGTTGTATCAGTATTAGTGTTGATTGATGAGTTTTACTAAGGAACAAGAGAGAATATAGATATTATTTAGATTTGTTTACGCGTGTATCAATTGAGAGGAACAAACCGTGTGTGCAATCAAAGTAGCACCACACGTGTGATAATCCAGCCAATGACACACTACAAACGTAAAACTGCCTCTTGGTCTCAGATGACAGATTTTACAATGTTTATGTAAAAGTATATTTATTAATTTTATTTATATATATTAATAAGGGTGTTTACAGTCAACATTTTGGATTCAAAGCTGGATTGAAGTTTGAATATTTTTATAAATGTTTAATGTTGGCTAAAAATAATTAAAATGATGTGAATATGTATACGAGTTTAGACAAAAATAACTGAATACATTGCAACTCTATTCTAACAAAGTTCAGCTCAAGCTCATGAATCAAGTAAATATCACGACAAGCATTTCTTTAGCCTTCAACACTTTTATTGGCCAAGTGTCGCAGTTTTTAAAGTGAAAATATATGTGTGAAGCTTTGAACACTCCTTAGGTTAGGAATTGGGAAGTTTGAATTTAGAGGAAGTGAACCAACATTTTTGTGCATGGAGAGTGGAAAACCATTTAGGAAAAAACCACCCCCAGTTCACCCGACCGAGATTCGAACCTCGATCTCTCTGTCCTCGGCAGTCTAGTCTACTGCAAGTGCAGTGCGTTATACAACAACAAAATATTTCTCTAATCATCATCAGGAACATTTTCCAGCCTGTGGCCAGGTAAGTTTAGTAGAATGTCTCTCCTCTCCTCTCACTTTCACACTTGCTGTTTGTTACTTCCTCCGCCATTCTATTTTTGGTCTCACTTGAACATTTTTTCCCTAAATACTTTATTATTATTATTATTAGCACCGCGTCTTACTACCCGTTCGGGTTATACGCACTTACACTAATGTGCAATGGTAGGGTGATTGTGAGATGAAATGGAGGACCTACAGTTTAACGTGGGATCCGAACCACGGTGGAGGCCTGGAATTCCTCACATTCACAGGTTGTGATTAATACACGTCTTGTCAGAGGTGTCCTAAATACTTAATCTTCATCATATTCCTTGTGATCATTTCCTTTTCCATCCTCGTTACATGGCCATACCATCTCAGTCTTGCTTCCTCCACTATCTCTTGTTTCTCTTACATCACTGTCCTTGTCTCTCTTACACCACTGTCCTTGTCTCTCTTACACCACTGTCCTTGTCTCTCATTACATCACTGTCCTTGTCTCTCTTACACCACTGTCCTTGTCTCTCTTACAGTCACTGTCCTTGTCTCTCTTACATCACTGTCCTTGTCTCTCTTACATCACTGTTCTTGTCTCTCTTACACCACTGTCCTTGTCTCTCTTACACCACTGTCCTTGTCTCTCTTACATAACTGTCCTTGTCTCTCTTACACCACTGTCCTTGTCTCTCTTACATCACTGTCCTGCGTATTTTACTCATCTCTAATTAATGCAGAATAAGCGTTATTGATAAATTTACCTGCCAGAACTCGGCGATCTGCGCTTCTTTCTCTCCTTCGTAAAGAACCACAACTTCTTGTTCAACCGGACTCAAACCTAGGTCCTCCTGGATCTTTGTTTGCATCTCCTCGGTCTCCTTGCGTACCTCGTCGTAGCAGTGGGCTGTAATGTTTCAGATCTCTGATAGTATCGCAACAGTGAGTCCTGCCAGTATACTGATATAGCAGTTCACAAAGAAACACAAGTTAAATAGCCCTGATCACTTTCATGGTGTCTACTCAACTTGACCAATGAAATCCCCGACCTTTCCCCTGATTTCCCCTCATCATTTCCTAAAATTCCCCACTAAAAAGTATGTCACTTCCTTCTAACTCACTGCCCCCCTCCCTCCACTCTCGTTTTTCTATTAATAATTTTTTAAATAATAATATGTTTTAAAATTTGAATTAAAATGGTTTACTATTAATTAAAAATATATTACACAGCTACAAACAAAAAAATGACATTATAATTTACTGATTATTGTATTTCATATTTTGAGTAAATTATAATTTTCCCGGATTTTTATTGCGATTTACCAAATTCCCGACTTATTCCCGTTTTTTCCCGATCACTTCAAATTCCCGGCTAATTCTCGTTTTCCCTGATTTTCCTGACTTTTTATTGTTACTTAATCTGGGCTTTGTGTCCAGGCTGTCTACATTTAATTACACTAATTGGCTGAGGTTGAAGATATAATTTAAAGAAAATGTATCTGCATTTGTATGGAGGTAGAGGAGAAAACCATTTAGGGAATACCGACCTTGGTACATCCAGCCGAGACTCAAACCCTGATCTCACTGTTACCAACAAACCTGTCTAGGTGGATGAGTTTGACGTCTAATCTGTGTGTCCTCCGAGATGGATAATAGTAATGGTTGTAGACAGACTATTTTATAGTAGAGCATTTAAATATAACCATAATATGATTTGGTTTAATTTTGATTCAAAGTTGTGTTCAACGTTATTCGACGTGCTCTGAACCATAATGGACCATCAGAAACACACGCCTGGGTGCTCATGCCGAGTATGTATGTATCAGTGCCTTTTTAACAGTAATTAACAAGTTTTTGGACAATCTTGAATATCTACTTGGCCAAAATTCGACATACTAAGAAAAAAGGTAAAGTGTAGCTTTAACATATTAGAATTTTGTTTGTGAACCATAATGAGATGTACAATAAAATCAATAAAATATATCATCAGAACTGTCGAGCTAAATGTGTAATTTAACATTAATTATATTTGCAAATTAGTTTTTTGTGGTGTGACCTTTTAAATCTTTGTTTTAAGTGTGACCAAATGCAAGTTTGTTGCAGAGTGGTGTGACGAAAGATGTATCGAGTTCACTTTTGGTTACCGTCACTCACAGAACAACGAATATAAAGTTTCTAATGAACATGATTGTGTTTAGTGTCACAGAACACACAAAGAGTACCTACTAACCACATAATAGTCCGGCCTCGTGATGATGTCCACAAGAATTGCAAACCATGAGGTTGGATTTAGCTTTCAGCATCTTATAAACATAATCTGGATGGCCATATTTCCTCGTCAATCGTTTCTCCAAGGTGCGGCGATGTCTCGGCACGGCCCATAAGATACTGTCTTCGAGTAAGTTTTTTAACGAAAACCCTCCTGTTGCGGACACTGGTTCCACGTGTGGGCCATCAATAAACGACAGGCAGTATGCTTCTGAAACAAATACAAACATTCATACTATTGTAAGATGGTGATTTGGTGAGAAGACTTGGACCGTTTCCTGATTCAGTGTTTACTTTTGTGGGCCATTCCATTAAAATAGGGAAATAAGCAGGGATTTCAAAATTTTAGAATTATCTTTTTTCATATCTTTTTTACTTAGCATCGTGTCTTACTTACTACCTGTTCAGGTTATATGCACATGTAACAATTACGTTAGTGAGTTAGGGATGAGAAAGGTTTAATTTAGAGGAAATATATCTGCATTTGTGTGGAGGTATAATGGAAAACCATTTTGTAAAAATCGCTCTCACACCTGACCATGATTCAAACCTCCAACTGGGTATTTGTGGTAAACATCCAGGCCCGCCAAGAGAGGGGGGGGCTCTCGACAGCACTGTAAACAACAGTAAATCTGTGACCGGGCACTTAGTGGCTCTCGACGGCACTGTAAACAACAGTAAATCTGTGACCGGGCACTTAGTGGCTCTCGACGGCACTGTAAACAACAGTAAATCTGTGACAGGGCACTTAGTCAAGTTGTATTATTTCCAGAAAGGAGAACACTGTTGCCCTATTTTCAAAAGAAGCTGACTAGGCCTATGTTGCACTGTCTGGTGCATTACGTGAAGTGTTGTTGATACATCCTCTTCTAGAATATGTGAAGACACCTAAATACCACCAACCACTATATTCAAGCTGAGGGACAGACAATGAATGAAGCACGTAGGTATAAATTATCACTTCATTCGATAAGTTCCGCACATTGGAAAGACTGTAAAATAAAGTTTGTGGCCACTGGTAAACAAACAGCTGACATACTGATCAAGTCAGTCAATCACAAATCTTTAAGAGAATGATCGAGAGCATTAACATGATGCAGGGTGTTGTAGGTAGATACAATTTTCACAGATATAGTTGGCTAACCTGTTTTTATTATAATTGTAGATTTATCTATTGAAGTTGGCTAAGCTGTAGCTAAAATTGCATTATGAATACTACCTGTATTTAAATAAAACTTGACAACACATCGCCCAAATCACTTTATAAATCTTAATATTGACGATGACGTATGACTTTCCTTTGATTGTGCACACTGGATGGAAGATACCATTCCGTGGTGCTTTGCGTTACTCTCATGATCTTGCGCGGTGCGCACTAAAATGGCTAGGATGTAATTGTATATGTATCATCCATATTTACAACATTGTATGGTTTATTTTATCTACAACTATAAATTTAATTTATTTAAACATGAAAGGTTAGGTTAAGCTGGATTGGATAAGTGTCATAATAATAATAATTATTATTATTAGCACCGCGTCTTACTACCCATTCGGGTTATACGCACTTACGCTAATGTGTAATGGTAGGGTGATTGTGAGATGAAATGAAGGACCTACAGTTTAACGTGGAATCCGAACCACGGTGGAGGCCTGGCATTCCCCACATTCACAAGATGTCTTGTCAGAGGTGAAGGAAGGGTTTGGTAATCAGATAAATCTGTGCCGGGACCGAGGATTGAACCCCGGCCGCCAGCACAGAGGTCTGACACCTTACCCCTGGACCGCCAGGTCACTGTCATAATAATTAATATAAACTAGGATGAATTGTATTATTTCAATGACATTATCGATATTATGTTTTACTTCATCAAAAATTTGGTCGTTATCGATATTTGTGATCACCTACAAGTCTACAACTAGTTAAATCATTTGAAGTTAATTTACTATGACGTACCGTCAAGTAAATTGTGGTTGTCATGAGAGTTTTTATGTGCCTTAGTAAAGACGGTAAAAATTATGTCCAAATAGTTCTAGAACAGCCAAAAGATATCCTTCACTTAGATGAGTGGAACTTTTTCTTATTTATTTATGAGTTTTTTGCTTCTTTTGGGTTAATATGGATTCTACATGTTTTACTGTTTAGAATAATATATGGCTGATATTAATATTTTTGATAATTTAAGAAAGAAATGGCTTAAAATGGAAAGGTACTAGAGTATTGTACCTAATTATTTGCTAATATAACTTAATATTGTTCAAGTGTGTACTAACTGACTTTAATTATTTATCTGTGTGTATTTCTTAAGCAGAAAGTGTTTAAGAATCAATAATAAGTCCTAGGCCTACATTTATAATTATGATTGTTCCTGGTCCTTATTTTACCCAACTTGATGGTAAATTTAGACCTTTCATGCATTCATAAATTATATTTCGAATAATATTGATTAAATAAAACATTAATTTGTATACGAAACGATTGCATTTTTCACCACAAAGGAACATTAACAGACACGGGGTCTTTAAAGGGGTTGGAGAGAGCAAGGAAGAAAAGAGGAATGGTTGTTTATCGTTCACCAACTAATACGAAAACACTCAAGTTTGATATAAACAAATCAATTATTTTAATATACCAGGAGGGAAATTATGTCCACACGCAGATTTCAAAACATTCTCTAATCGTTGAAATACACTTTTAAAATGTAAAATAACCAATCTTGCACTCATATTGTCTTAAAATATATTTCAATTAATTTATGAATCTCACAGACTCACAGCTGATAAAGTCAACATAAAAATTAAACCTTTTTTTTTAAGCCCGGGTTTAAATTGTTGTAAGCTGTTTTATGCATATGTGCTGCCACCTAGACAATTCTCCCATTACCTACGTAGTTTAATGCGCTCTCGATGGCTCAATAGGATTTTTAGCAACACTACCTTTACTAATTTTATTTATTTATTTAAATATCCTTTTTTGGGGAGCAAGTCTGTCTCACTTGGACAGTTCAAAAATAATATATTTTTCAAAATATAAGCCAGTAAGATACATACTTTTTTTAAATAATATAATTTTAGGGGTACATGTTTTTAAATGTCCTATAAATGATTTTTTCTTCAATTTGTGTAACAAAATTTTATTAAAAATGTATTATTCGCATTTGGTCTCAAAAAGATAATTATACAAAACAATGTATAAATGATAATAGTGCGTGCAAGGAATATTTTTCAAAATTAAATATTTAGGCAAAACATATTTAAAGTTGAAAGTTTAAAAAATGTAGATATGAGTTATACATGTTTAGAATTATTTTTATTAATATTATAAAACCAAATTATACAATTTTCCCCTGTGTGCCCTTTTTTTGTAAAGCTGAAAGTCAGTGAAGTTTTAATCTTCCTTAAGTGTTTTAAGTTCAAATTGCTAAATACCTTTTAAATGTAAGAAGGAAAGTGTTTTGGTTTTATCAATATGTCAACAAGTAGGCCTAATTATTTATAGATTATCTATACAAATAAAACTATCGTATTTATTATTTGATCGAGTCTAGAACCATTAAACAAGGGGTGCTGGCAAACTCTGACATTACTTTTTATTTATTAAGAAGCCACACCCAGTGTGAGATGTCTCAAGGTCAATACCCCCTGCCTTAGCATTCCATTCCAGTAGCGAATGGGCCAGTCTGAGCGGGCACGCTATATGATAAAAATGATTTATAGTTTATTTATTTTGTTTATGTGTTTGTGTTTTAGTATGTGTTAAGACCCTATAAGTAAAGTGACGAGTGAAAGTAATTAATTAA
Organism: Timema douglasi; assembly: GCA_901482245.1. NCBI lineage: Eukaryota > Metazoa > Arthropoda > Insecta > Phasmatodea > Timematidae > Timema > Timema douglasi. The sequence continues at coordinate 35,471 of CABEEJ010006359.1, forward strand.
GGGCCGGTTTATGACTACCGGGTGGATATTGCTATCGGGAGGTTAAAGTTAGCTACCAGATGAAGGTTATCAACCACTTTAATATTTTACGCGTATTATTAACTGAATTTATCTGCTGAGTATTTATATGTAGGATAAATATATCTTTAGGCATAAAACGCAAGGTTGGTACTGTTTTTACTGGTGTGCGCTTGCGTACAGCCTGGCTAGTAGCTACAACACTCAACATAGGTTAAATAATGGTGGCTAAACGAGGGTGAGTAAACAGATGGCGTCACGTGGGCAATGAAGCTAGGTTGTCTTGCAAGTATTAATTTCCGTGTTTGCCAAAATGTAGTCAATAGTTCGGTACAACGTTTACAAAATTTTATTTATGTACTCACATTTAACTTTATAAGCGTATAACCCAAACGGATAGTAAGATGTGGTGTTAAGTATGATTATTCTAACTTTATAGATAGATATAGCCTAAGCTTGTACCTACTAAACACGTAATCCAAGTTGACCTAAAAACAGATTCTGATAGGCTAAACCTCATGAAAAACAACGCGTCACTATGGCAACGCCCATTTTAACTTTAAAATAAAAGTTATCAGGTACTTAAATCTACTGATAAAAATGTGATAGAAAAATGAATATTTTCTGTCAAATAAATGCTATCTGGCAGTCGTAAGACGCACTTTTAACTTATCGACCGGATAAAAATATTTAACGGCTGAATTAATATTTATGAATGAATAAATAAATAAATAAACTATATTATTTATTTTAAAACTTGGTTTTTTTAATTGAAATTGTAAAAAAACACTTTAAATTAAACGGTTAGGAGGCACATAAGCCTACTGACTTTATTTTTATGCAGGTGGAAGGCTAGAAAAAAACCTTTTCTAATGCTTGGTTTGGTAACAAAAAAAATTGTATTTAACTGTGAGTGGAGAAAAACATAGCTTATTTTGTGTATATGGTTTATTATTTGGTGATGAGTGGTTGTGGATAGCTGTAGGCTGTGAGTATCGCTTAAACATTAAAGTGAAAACATTAAATAACTTGAGAAATGTGTAATTCATTTGGAAAATGCATGTAAGTTTAAATCGTTTGTAAAAATAAATATTCCATCACGGATAGATTCCGCTGTCAAAATTTCAGTCCGAAAACACATTGAACCAGTGTCAACAAATAGGCATGTATTAGGCAGAGTAATCGACTGCTTAAATAACTATGGTAGTCATGAACTTGAATTAAGAGGCCACATTGAAAATCAAGAATGGGTAATTTTGTATTTCTAGTGAATTTTAAAAATTATAACAACTTAAATGAATTTCATTTAACATGTTAGCACGTAGTGCGAAAAAGCACTTAGCGGTAAGCTTTGACCTGGTTCCCCTAAAATAAAGAGAATGCTCCACCTCTGAGATAATTGGATTCTGGGTCAGGTAACATAAAATTACGGCTATTAATTTATGAATCAAGGGAATATAATTTTATAAACTATTCTAGAATATAGAAAAAATATGATTTTTCTTTGACATTAAAAGTGCGTTAAGCGCTAGGTTTGCACTGAGAAATTTGCCATCAAAACCTGTCAAACAAATTAACATGTTATTAAATACATACGATCTATACATGCAACTATTGAATAAAGTATGTATTTAAGTTTAGAAAATGTTATGAATGAGATAAATTACACAATACTTTGTTTTAATTATAATTATATCTAGCTTAAAATGTAAACTCTATGACCTAAACATTATTTTTGAAGCTCTCTTGATTTTGAATTGCCTCCAAAACCTACGATGCATAATTGGAAATTACTTAAAACTGTGCAATTTTATAAGACTTTCTTCCTTAGTTCTGTTAATTTAAATCTATTATGGTTTCACAAATATTATAGTTATAAATATAATTTTCTTAGCTTTACAAACGGACGTAATTAATTTTTACAATTCAGTTTTCCCCAAAAGATTTTGATTGTAACTCTGATGTTATCATTCGACAATGATATACTGAGAGTACTCATTACATCTAAGCTATTATAGTCATAGAATAGTAAATATATAAAGGAAAAGCTTGCAAGGTTAAAATTAAATAAATTGGTTTTAAATCATTAGATTTCTTACAATAGTAAGAATTATATTATGTTGCTTGTCATAAATAGCGTAGATTAAATTAGATATGTTTATTTGCTAAACGGCCAGTACAGCTTGGAAACTATAAATGCAACCTTATAAGACCATTAAAATAATTTATAGTGAAGTTGTTTACCAACCATTCTTTGATTGGTTTTTAAAGTATTTTCTATGCCCAGCCTATACCCTACCTTTAATCATAGGTTTAAGTAAATACCTTTTAGTTAAGGCTTATTTTTTGTGTGTCAACAAAAGAGATTAAGAAAATCTGGAATATTCAAATCAAGTCAGTAAGACATTGTATTATTAATTTACAACATTTCGTCACCCGAGAATGCAAGTGTTCTATCTCCAAAATTGTTAAATTTGAGATATTTGGTGTTTACGTTTATTTAGAATGCATATGATACACCTGCGTTGAAATTGAGACTATTAAATAATTACTAAAGGAGATACAAGCTCGAGTTGTCATCTATTAACAGTGGTTTTATACACAAGGTCAAACTTCAATGCTCTTTTACACAAAAGTTAAAAATTGGACATAGAACACTTGCATTCTCGGGTGACGATTTGTATTTTTAAAGATAATATTCATATCTGCCTTCCATAACTAAGCTTGTTTTGATAGATATTCCTTGTTCTGAAATGTTTTAAAGAGCGCTATAGCGGCCATATCAGTACTAGATAAATTAACCGTAGAATTTTGCTGAGGTTACCGTTTTCAGGTTACCACTTTCTATATACACTTTTCTGTACAGTGGCGCGTTGAGCGTGTATTCCATGAACTAAGAGATTGTGGTGTTAGTGATAGACCTTCGTTAAAATATAATATAGTAAAACGATCAGAGTGTCGGAATTTCACTCTCTAAACGCGGTATGTTCGGGGACCGTCGTATCATAACAGTGTTGACTATGGCGTGTATCGGGTCAGGTAGGCTCTGTGCTCGTGTGGAGAAACTGTGCCAGCTTGGACACAATTTACAAGCAAGAAGAAAAACATCTTCTCTTGTGAGAATTAAACAATTCAGTATTCAACCCTTCACAAGAACTCTAGCTCAGGGTTGCCAGGTCAGTTTTATTTATAAAGTGTATGATTATTTTTTAAGTACCTTTTTTAATCCTCTGTTGCTTGTTTATACTTTTAATCAATTATGAAAATAGATAAGTGTTGTCACCTTCATTATATAATACGAACACCGGGGTGAGTTCAGAAGCCACTTGTAGGTTAGGAAATTCATAAGTCAAATTGAAAGCATTTTCGATCACTTCTTAAAAATAGCTATTTTTGACTTAATCTAATTTAATATTATATTTAATTTTAATCATGCTCATTTTAGTTTGTTTTTTTAACTTATCAATATACATTTTATCATATATTCTTATTTGCGTGATAAATAATGCATATATGCTCACTGTGTGACCTGGAATATTATTCACTGAATTATAAAGTTGAATATTTTTTTGTAAAAGCTAAAGACGCTAAGTTATCAATTAGAGTAACTTTATAGTAGTATGATAATTCTTTTTATCATTTATGTATATTGAAACAACGTGGGTTTTATATATTAACTTCTGTCTTCTTGAGACAATTTGAAAAGCGGCCCCTGAGTAGGGTTTATTACACGTTTTATATTTTGCACAGCAGACGATACTGTGCGGACGTTTCCCGCCAAATTTGAATCCTTTAGTTTCGGAGGCTGAAACTGCTACGATAATAATTGTTCTTCAAATACAGGCGGTCGAATGTGAACCTTATGTGATAAACCATTTGGTAAAATGAGTATTTGAAAATAAATATTACATAATTTAGTGGGCTACATTATTGTAATATTTAAGGACTAAGGTATATTGCAGTATATAACTAAAAATCATATTATAATAATTATATAAATTATAAACATATATATTCGACAAGTTGATTGAGTATCTATTTAATTAGGGCTATTAACAACACAAACTAAAGATATGCATCATTGGAACATTATTTACTTATGCTGGCAAAGGAAATAAAAAGGGGGAGGTGACCTTTTTAGCTGAAACTTAAAGGCAACATTAAAATCATCTTAGAAACAAAAATCCTGATACACTTTTTATCAAAGCGAGTTCTATTTTTTTTAAAGAAAATTCGCCCTTAACCTCCGCCAGCCTATAGTCTATAAAACTTAGTAACTTTTGGTAGTAAAAAAAGTAAACCTTCTAATCAATATTACAACTACCCGCTTCGGTGGCCGCACGGTCTAAGGCGCTACTCTCGTGGTAGACTATACTGGGAGATTGGGGTTCGATCCCGATAGGGTGTAGCCAACTGAGGTTGGTTTTTCCTAAATGGTTTTCCACTCTCCCTTCATGCAAATGCGGGTACACATTTAAATGTAATCTTCCTTATCCCGAACCCATTAGCGTAATTAGTACATAGGCGTACAACCCGAACGGATAATAATATGCAGTACTAAAATAAATAAAAACAATTGTTTACATAATATAATGTCTAATAAATCCCAAAAAACTTTCCATCCCATTATTTGAAAGATTCAAGCGGGGGCTTACGGGCACTTTCTCACCCAAATAGATGTCAAGAAATGCAACAACCCCATCACGGTCAACATGAAACATGTTAAACATGAGCAATGTTTTGCCAGTAGCGGGAATCGATCCTGGAGCTCAAGTAAGATAACTTGGGGTCAGGGTGTAACTACTGCTGCTTGCTTCCCGTCCCTACTGTCGCGGATAACACAAACTGACACGAGAAGAATATAGTCCCACATGTAGTCCTTATTGAGCTCTGTATTATCCGCCGCGTCTTACCACG
>CABEEJ010006360.1:0-14711 GCA_901482245.1 Timema douglasi
TGACTGACAGCTCACAGATGACAGCTAAAAGCTTTGAAAAGTTACCAGACCAAATTATGTATCCATACGCCGAACCATATGATCTGCGAAAACACGTGTTTAGCATCTGTCACTTCTGATAGTCAAAATTTAGGTACATACCTAAATGTTTACTGTCAGAAGTCAGCTGTCAGTCAGCACCAAAAAAGCCATGGGGCTACTGTAGTAGTCATGCGTACAGCCCCAACGGATAGTAAGACGCAGTGACATAAAAAATATATAACACCGGGAGACGCTCGGGGTGTCGATCCTATCTGGACTCACCATGTGGACGTAGGCGAGGTACAAAGAAGCCGTGGGGTGCTGAAATCCGAAATGTACCCATTGCACAGTCAAGGTACAAACCAGACCCACAGCCTTCATTGAGAGAGCTTTAGTTCTTCAACACGGGGATCACTAGGTGCCATCGAGGGGCATTTAAAAAATAACGCTAATTTTAAACATGGTTTCACTAGAGAAACTCAAGACAAATATCCATTTCGAGTCAATCCGCCGGCTTCAACAAAGCTGAGTTTAGCTAGTGACCCAACCCCCTCTTCACATAACCCCAACTCACGAAGGGTTTAGGCAGACTGCTGATTTCGATAACAATGGTTTATTTATGGCAAACATGTTTAAAAGTGAGTTGTCTAACAACTGCACATTTGGACGTACTTTTATCACTGAGCATTGTTGAAACTAGCGAACTCCAGTGTTGATGGACTCAACCTGGCTCAAGGAACGCAGCGAGATTTACATTTTAATAGGCCGAGGATCTGGGGTATTCTTGTCTGTGACCGAATATAAATAAGTCCATTTTTTAGGTCTAAACGAAATATTACTGCTAGAATGTACACAGTCAGGCGAGAGGATTAGCGCAACTTTTAGATTAGAATAAGTTTTAGATTACAGATATATGTCATGAAAAAACATGTGTATATTTGTAAATAGTCTAAAAAAATATATATTTTTTAAAATGCGATAGAAAAATAACTATGTTTAAATGTTTTTAATTATTTTATTAAAGTTTATTGATTAGTTGATATTGTAACTCCCAACTCATTTTTGAGATATGTACATTAAGAACCTCCTAGTTTTATTTATTTTTTTGCATTAAAAATCGGCTAAAAAGGTGTTGGGGGTGTGGATATGCTAGTAAATACGGTAGTTACCAATATAAAGAGAATATGACGGTAGCGCCACTTAGAGAGGAATTTGATTATTTCATTGTTTACGTCACCTTGTACACTTGCAGTTATATTTTAATACTAAGGAAACCAAACATACATTTTGTTTTAATAATAAGAGTAACGAAGTTAATTTTAACATCCATGTGTGTATCTTAAAGTTCTATTTATAATTTAAAGTATCAAAATGTGACCTGAGTTTTAACAACTTATTTTGTCTTTTATATAGATTTGTGTATGTTATTTGCTGTCTTGTTACTTTATCGCTATCTTACAGGTAGAGAAAGTATTGTGATCGCCAAAAACATCGAACTCGAGATTTTGATGAATCTCGACATTTCATGACCCCCTCCCCCCTCCCGATTACGAAAAAGTTGTTTTTGAATTTCCATCTGTCTGACTGCCTGTACCTCCGACTAGAGCCTAAACTATTATACCGATTGGGCTAGAACTTGGTATCCGGGGTTTTCATAGGGTTTCAGCGGAGATTTTTTTGTAATTGGATATCTAACCCTAAAATTAAGGGTAGTTTACTGAAGGGCAAAAAGAAAAAAAGTCGATTTTCTCAAAAACTGCTCCAGCGATTTTGATTAAATTTCATTTCAAAACATTGATAAATATTATTAAATAATTGGCTAACTTAAAATTTTGAAAAAATGACTAAGGGCTCCAGTCTGATGCGTAAATTCTCACTTTTTATCATATCTCTGAAACTATTTGAAATATGGAATTATAGTCGTAAATATGTAGATCTATTTATATTACAAATATTTTATACGCAATTTTTTTTATAAAACCAATAATATTCAATCTATACGTAAATACATGTATTTTTTAACTTTTCAAACACGTGAAATAACGTGAAATGTTAATGTTTGTCGACGTCTCATGATCCTCCGAACCCTAAAAAAAAGTGGTCTTGGCAATGTCGTCTGTCTGTGTATCTTTTTAACCCCAAAATCAAGAGTAGTTTTATAAAAAGCGAAATGAAAAACAATAGTTTTTCTCAAAATCGGCCATAACGACTTTGATTAAAATTCGTATCTAGGCGTTGATTAAGATTATAAATAAACTGGCTATTTTAATTTTCCCATGAAAATGACTTTTAGGGTACTTTAGAGAGGCAGAAACTTCCGTGTCTCTGCAAATATTTGAGACACTAAATAACTTATCATTGCAAAATTGTAGAACTATTGAAAATAAAAAAACTTGTATATGAAATATATTTTTATAAACCCAACAGTTTGATATATTGTAAAGAGATACTACTTACGTTTTAACTTAATAATTCTATAATTCCATAGAGTAAGAAATGAGTAAGTCTTGCAAAAAGTGTATATTATCTTTCCTTAAACCTCTTAGGGGAAATGTTTGTACAACAATGATCTATCTCTATCATTTTGTTTCGATAGTCAATATTTACCTTTTTTATTGGTCAAAATTTATAAATGAGGAATTTAATAGCAATGTAATAACCATAGATGTACAGCCCCTAGTAAAATGTCGAAAATTTTAAACCGGAGGTCGACATTTTAATATGAAGTGTTGACGCACGGGGACCCAATATCAATATTTTTACTTTCTCGCTACCTTACAATTTTGGGATCGTCAAAAAAATTGAACTCAAGATTTCGATTGATATTGACGTCTAAGGCCAAAAAAGTTGTTTTCGCAATGCCGTCTGTCTGTCTGTCTGTCTGTCTGTACCTCGGCCTAGAGCCTAAACTATTTTACCGATTGGGCTAAGACTTGGTATATAAGGTTTTTATAGATTTACCCCGAGGAATTTTAGGAATTGGATATCAACCCTAAAATTAAGGGTAGTTTCTTTAAGGGCGTAAAGAGAGAAAATCGATTTTATCAAAATCGGCTTTAACGATTTTGATTAAATTTCATTTCTAAGCTTTGATCAATATTACATACCAATTGGTTACTTTCAAATTTTTCAAAATGACTAAGGTTTCCTGTCTGGTGCGTAAATTCTAATTTTTAATTTTATCTCCGTATGTCTTTAAATATGAAATTACTTACCGTTGTATACATGTGGATCTATTTATAATAAACATATTTTACTCTAAATCTATTTTTATAAAACCAAAAGTTTTCAAGCTACCCTCAAATATATATATTTCTTTTAACTTTGCTAATACTTTAAGGTATAGTATTACGACCGTCAAAAAAAAATCTAGCTTGAGATGTCGATGGATGTCTATGTTTTAAGACCCCTAGAACACTATAAAGTGGTTTTTGCAACGCTGTCTGTTTATCTTAAAATTAATGGCAGTTTACTAAAGGGTTAAAAAAGAAAAGTTTCATTTTCTCTAAATCGGTTATAACGATTCTATCTCTCACATTTTAGACTCAATAGTCAATAATTACCTATTTAATTGGTTAAAATCTATAAAAGATAATTTGAATAGCAATGCAATAACCATAATTTATCCCCTAGTAAAATGACAAAAATTGTAATCGGAAGTCAAAATTTTTATACGAAGTATTGACCCTTGGGGATCCAATAACGATATTTTGTATTCATTCAAGTATACAAATGAGGAAGTTAATTCTTTAAAAATAAAATTATGAAATTTAAAATCTTGAATAAAAAATGTTTTACGTATGTATATCGAAATTTGTTCTCGGGTTTGATAATGTATATAATATTAAAAATTTTGAGTAAATATCTCCAATTCTAAGAAATAGAGCGAGAAAGTTTGTGTGGAGATGCGAACCATTTGTGTATTGTCATTACCTTCTTTTATAGTTAAAGGGTGACCTGGTGGTCTAGGGGTAAGGTGTCAGACTTCTGTGCCGGGGTCCGGGGTTCAATCCTCGGTCCCGGCACAGATTTATCTGATTACCAAACCCTTCCTTCACCTCTGACAAGACGTGTATTAATCACAACTTGTGAATGTGGGGAATGCCAGGCCTCCACCGTGGTTCGGATTCCACGTTAAACTGTAGGTCCTCCATTTCATCTCATAATCACCCTACCACTACACATTAGCGTAAGTGAGTATAACTCGAACGGGTAGTAAGACGCGATAATAAAAATATAGATAAAGGAATCGTACCCGCATTTGCATGGGAGTAGAGTGGAAAATCATTTTGTAAAAAAACTCGGTACACCAAACTGAGATTCGTATTTCAATCTCCCCTTCATCGGCAGTCTAGTCTACTGCGAGAGTAGCGCGTTAGACCACGCGACCACCGAATCGGTTATGATTTGACAACTCATTCCAATACTAGCCACTCACTAAGTGGATTAACCATAACCTTCTTTAGTACAAAAAAAAGTTAGAAATCATATACAGAATAAAGAAAAAAATAAAACAGGAATACATTCATGAAACTGTCACATGGGGAACACCCAATCCACTCGCCTCGTCCACTTGTACTAAAAAAAATACGAAGGGGGGAGGGGAGGGGACGGTGTTCATTAAAACGAATTGTCCAGTGGGGCGTTGAACACACCGCAGTGTCACATGGCCGAGGCGATGCTGATGAGATAAAGTGTGTTCACAAAATAAAAATTTAAAAAAAACTTAACAAGGCCACCACAAAAACAAAACAAAAACCAAGTTTGAAGAGATGATCAAGGTTTAGGGATATTCTCCTTAGCAAATATATATATATATATATATATAATTCAATACTAGTTGTGGGGAATATTAATTTATAGCTTATGCCAATCTTCAATCCTGTTTTTTTTTATTAAGTATCCCTTTATGAATATATATTCATTCAACTACCTAAAACGTCACGTGCGTATGAACCCACATTAGTATTCACGAGGTGTGAGACGTCAGGTTCACCAAAGTAGAGAGTTCCGGTGATGGGAAGGTTGAAGGTTCGAATCTTGAACATGAGTTTCATGTGTGACCCATGTGATGTACACCTGAGCCCGATAAGTAGTCGCAAACATGTATGTGCTGAACAACTTTTTTTTTTAAAGTAAAATGGTGGCACACATGAGTTACTATTTTCACTAGAGTCGTGTATACTAATAGGTTAATATTGAGTGCGCAACTCTAGTGAAATTAATAATTAATGAGAAACGCCATTTTTTATTTTATTTTTAAAGAAGACCATGACCCTTAAAAATTCTACTAATGAACTGTATTATAAACCAAAATATTTTCTTCTCTCTTTGAAATTGTCACTTTTAAATAAACAAGCAAAGCATAGTAATTTTTAAGAATTAGAAAATAAAATAATATCCATAAATATATCTATAAATAATAGAAATAGCATCAAGAGAGAGCGTGTGCTTATTTCATTACGATATAAAGCCCCTCAATCCCCTAGCACCCTTAATGTCACCCCCCCCCTTTTTATATAGAAAAAAAAAGGGTACAGCCTCATTTCTCTACCTTTCCCCTAAACCCCATATCCATGAGCAAGGCTACCAACACTAACGACCCGTAAAAATTCCACAGAGACACTTTTTCATAAAACTGGACAACAACGACATAGAAAGTGTTTTTAATTAAACTTAATACTAAACAAACAGCGTTGAAANAATTAATATAAAGCATAAGCACCTTCTAAATCATTCAGCTGACGAGAAAGAGATGTCTTGCGAACAGCAATGCCTCTTCAACTTTTAGAGATCCGCTAACGGTGATTCGCTTTAGTTTTTAGTTTAATTTTAATACACGATTGGTAATAACCAGGGCCCAGATTTTGATTACCTAAAAATAATAAAAAAATATTATCTATAAGATGACATAAAAATCCTAAAAAAAAAAATTACTTGAAATGTTCAATAAATGACCTTGAAATATGAATAAAGAGTCGTTATAAATGCACACGTCTAAATCAAACATGTGTTTTACCAAATGTAAGCTAAACAAATAAACTCTTTAATTCTGCTAGTTCTAACAAAGATATATAAATATGTGCTTCAGAAGTAATATCTACCCCCTCACAACGCAACCCTCTCCAGCCTGGTTGCAGTCTCACCAGGAATATATGTATGTTACACTACACTATGTTCTTATTACGGAAATTGTGTGTTGAGAGAATAATGAATTTATAAAATATCGATTGTATTAAAACATATACTTAATCAACATGAATGTCTAAAAATTACTCAAATACTCCTATAAATGAGTAAACATTACTTTTAAAAAAGACTAAAACCTAGAAAATATGAACTGGAACTCTAAAATGAAAAAAAATTACAAAAAAATTGCCTCTAAAATATATATTTCTACAAATGAAGAATTATAAACAGAGTTTATATACTTGAGCATTGTATGTATTGTACCAATAGAAAGATGTATCATCAAAATCCGGGCACTGTAAATAAAGAATATGGTCTAAACTCTAAGGTATCCGTATTTTTCTAGGGACACTACACGGATCAGTATAAATGATGCCCTTTGGGACACTAAACAAGTCTTTATCATGACAGAGTATAACCCAAACGGGTAGTAAGACGCGTTGCTAAGCTTTTATTTTTATCACGACAGATATAAAGATTTATTTTATTATTTATATTTTATCTGGCGTATTTAACGTGCATTTTCTGACCCGATTGATTATATTAGCATACGAGAATTTCTATGAGCGAGAACCAAAGGGCCTACCAATTTTACCGAGAAAGGTATTTTCGCACACCACATGCCACCATCAACATAGGACCTACGGCTTTACTTCCCCTCCGAAGAAAATTGTGCAACGAATTTTTTAACGCTGCTCAAGAAAAAAATCCATTGACCCCAACTGGGTTTGAGCCAACGAACATTGGCTCCTGAGGCGAGCACTTTACCACAAGACCACCAAGGTCAACAATTACTCTAAAGGGTTAGGGATGAGGTTAGGATACATTTGAAAGGTAATCTACGATCATTCGCTTGGAGGGAGAGTGGAAAACAATTTATGAAAAGCCACTCTCAGTAGACCCGGCTGGGATTAGATTCCCGATCTCTCCGTCATCAGCGGGCCAGTCTAACACGATAGTCACGCCTTTGACCATAAGCACGGATCAAATGGCTTTCAAAGGTCGTGCGAACACGCACCATTCGTTCTTTATTTCCTTCTGTCATAGAAACTCTGGTACAGTAGCCCCATGGCTTCTTTGGTGCTGACCGACAGCTTTAAAAAGTTACCAGACCAAATTATGTATCCCTACGCCGAACCAGAATGATCTGAAAATACATGTGTTTAGCAGCTGTCACTTCTGACAGTCAAAATGTAGGTATATACCTAAATGTTGACTGTCAGAAGTCAGTTGTGAGCTGTCAGTCAGCACTAAAGAAGCCATGAGGCTACTGTACATAAGGAGCTTATCTCCCTAACATGAAGTGTGAGACTCCCAGAATACGGGATTGACCCTGTAGAGGAGTTATTATTATTATTATTATTATTAGTACGACTAATACAAGGGCTATTATTATTATTATTATTATTATTATTAGCACCGCGTCTTACTACCCGTTCGGGTTATACGCACTTACGCTAATGTGTAATGGTAGGGTGATTGTGAGATGAAATGGAGGACCTACAGTTTAACGTGGAATCCGAACCACGGTGGAGACCTGGCATTCCCCACATTCACAAGATGTCTTGTCAGAGGTGAAGGAAGGGTTTGGTAATCAGATAAATCTNAGGACCTACAGTTTAACGTGGAATCCGAACCACGGTGGAGGCCTGGCATTCCCCACATTCACAAGATGTATTGTCAGAGGTGAAGGAAGGGTTTGGCAATCAGATAAATTTGTGCCGCGACCGAGGATTGAACCCCGGCCGCCGGCACAGAAGTCTGACACCTTTCCTTTAGACCGCCAGGTCACCGATTGTAGAGGAGTTACAAAACGGTGAAAAGTATTGATCGAACAGAGGTAACAAACGCCCAGTAAAGGTTTGTGCACACCTGTACCTATCGCAGATAGTAGGATCATTTATACGATATTGTTTGTGTTAAAATAAGGGAAAAAAACTCAAATCAAAAATATTTTCTTAAAGGCTGGGGATTAATACAAATTATTTATTTTATGTCAGAGCATCTCATCACTAACCGTCCAGGTTAAACCCACTAATTACTCTAATATGACCAGTTTCGGTGCCCGCGTGGTCTAGGGCGCTACTCTCCCAGTAGACTAGACTGCTGATAGATAACAAGGAGTATGAGGTTCGAATCTCATTAGGGTGTAGTGAAGGGATGTTTTTTTCCAAATTAGTTTTCCATTCTTCCTCCACGCGAATGCGGATGCAATTCCTATAAATACAACCTTCTTCAGCCCTAAGACCATTAATGTAGTTAGTACATAAGCGTGTTGCCTGGAAGGATAGTAAAACGCAGTGCTTAAAAAAAAAGCAATCTACGATACTACAAGTTGGATCTGGCCCGCAAAATATTTAGCAAATAAACAATAATGCTCATAAAACTAGACTAGTAACTAATTATACGTGATTTTTTTTATTGTATGGAACATTTGTCCAAGAGAGACGTTGACATCCAGGTTCGGTCCCCTTTGTGTAGAGTATTATTATTATTAATATTATTATTAGCACCGCGTCTTACTACCCGTTCGGGTTATACGCAATTACACTAATGTGTAATGGTAGGGTGATTGTGAGATGAAATGGAGGACCTACAGTTTAACGTGGGATCCTAACCACGGTGGAGGCCTGGCATTCCCCACATTCACAAGATGTCTTGTAAGAGGTGAAGGAAGGGTTTGGTAATCAGATAAATCTGTGCCGGGACCGAGGATTGAACCCCGGACCCCGAGCAGAGAGGTCTGACACCTTACCCCTAGACCTCCAGGTCGCCTGTATGTAGACTGCTAGATGTTCTGGTAGCACAGAGCTTTGCCCAGAGTACGCGTCTTATATTGGTTGTCTACATGTCCTACCCGCAATGAGATGATGCGATAGTTATGAGGTTTAGGAGCCGAGGCGATTCTTAACCTCCCTTAAGCCTAATTATCCAAACCCTGGTGGTCGTTGGGATTATTCCCCTTTAGGGTGAAGTACCCAGGACCCCCAGGCTTGTAGCCAGCTGCACTGACCACTACACCACCGAGGCGGGTAAAATCTTTACTCTTTACTCACCAGAGATCGATTATCAAAAATGGTCAAATTGACACGATAGATATGTGCAACGTTTGGCAACATATGGGTGTGTGAACAGATGTTTTCTCCTATGGAAAGGAGTAAGCACTCAAGATATCACACTATTGTCATTATTATTTTATGAAAGTAACTTAAACACAAGATTTAAAAGTCCAGCGTTAAGGTGGAAATTTAACGTACGCGAGAAAGCAGTAATTGTTTTTGCAGTTCTTATAGCAAAAACTTTTTTTTTTTACTAAAATAAATCAAATATTGTCTCAGTACAAACGAAAAGTTTAATTTCCTTCACATGGTGGTTTAAATAGTTGTTGAATATTTGTCATGAGCATATTAGATGACAACACTTTTTAAATGAAGAGAAAAAGTTGTCATTAAATTCCAGGATACCCTTGAAAGATATTCAAGAAATGTTGAGGTCTCTATGTAAAGATAACTAAACTTTATGTTTGTAGTGAAGCAATATTTGAATCATTTTGACAAAAAAAAAAGTTTTACATACAAACTCCAAAGCTTGGACATTTTTTCATGCCCTCTGTAACCCCCCAACCCCCACCTTAACATCCTTGATGTAAAATAAAGTCTCAAATTTCTAACAAACTAAAGAGAATAACTCTTAGCATTTTTTGTATGCCTAATCTTAATTTTATTTTTGTAAGAATAATCATTTTAAAACCAAGTTGTTGTCTTTTTATTAAATATTATGACCATATTGAATTTTCAGAAAATAAACCCATTCAGTATTTTCAATTTGGCCCATTTGATTAAACGAGTTTGACTTTCACGTCACTCCCGCAATTCGAATCTCAACCGGGTCACTATTTTGACCCTCCACGTGTAACATATGACTGTAGATTTACCATTCCAGCCCTAAGCTTATCGGCCTCGTACTATTATGGCAAGCGCCACTCTTTGACGACATCCTAGAGGGCTCAGGTTCAATTCTCGGCTGACACCGGAGGATTTTTCTCAAAAGTGGAACTACCCCAACACTCCCCAGGGTTTGGTAAGCTAGCCTGAAGCTAGGTTAAAGTATTTCCACTGGTTTCACACCCTCATACTCACTATCACCCTCATACTCACTATCACCCTCATACTCACTATCACCCTCATACTCACTATCACCCTCATCAGGACATGGAAAAGCCTCCACGGAAAGGATGTACGATTAATACATTCGGGCGTCCTCTGGGCAACGGTATATTAGTACTGGCTAATCTTTCCACTACTGGGCTATGAGTAAAGTAGCACATACACGCGGATTAATTTCCTCCAAGTTACTCTATCAAACTTAAACTTTATATGTATCTATTAGTAGCTGTGATGTTAAAAGTATATTTTAAATATTTAGGTTTAAACCACAAAAAAAGTCGACAAATGTGAGGGTAAATATTAAATAACAAAAGAATACACGGTTCTGACCTGACGTCACCGTTTTGTGGCGTGATTCACACGTCCTGGCTTCGCCAAACCTTTGATAGAGCGCACAGTTCATGGACGGAGGGTGTTTTTCCGCCAGAGAACTTGGTTATTCTTTTCCACCGCGTCTTACTAATCGTTTGGATTATACGCTTATGTACTAATTACACTAGGGGTTTTAAGGATTATGAAGGTTATATTTATAAGAATGTTAGTCGTATTTGTGTGGAATGAGATTGAAAAACAATTAGGAAAAAACACCCTCGGTACACTCGACCGAAATTCGAGCTACAATCTTAACCAAATGAAGACTGCAACTCCCTCCTGGTAAATGAGATATTGATCCCCCCCCTAACCGTGATGCTATTCTCTATACCTTGGAATAGAACTTTAAGTCGGGAGGGGATTGGACTAAAGAAATTGTATTCAAGCCTTCTCAACAAGCCCCTGGATAACATGTTCACAGAGAAACCTTTTTATTCAACTCTCTCCTATAGCACACGCTAGAGAGTCCTTTCTTTTTCTTCTGTTAGCAATTTTTTTGTCACAATTTAAAGAAAGTGGTTTCTTTTCTCTTCTTGTGTATATCTGTGCAAGAATGTGGGTTGTGATATATATATATATATATATATATATATATATATATAATATAAACANATATATATATATACTACAAACACAGGGAAATGTTTCAACGTCAGCATTGAAAAATGATTCAGACTTTCTGTATAGCCAGTCATATTCATCGGACGTAATTCCAATGAATGGGATAGAATGCTTCCGTTCGTCATCTTTGGAGTTCACAAAATATGGCCGTTAGTTTTAATCTTTTGGATATTTCTTTCACTTTAGTTATTTGAAAGCATATAAAACTCGCTTAAAACCGCCTAATTAAAGGATCATCCGACACACAACACTGACTTAAGGCTGTTATCTCGGTCGGCGAGAAAGTATCAATCGCTGCCAGGCCACGCGGCTTGAAATACGATGGTTTGTGTCGTTTTCTGGATCTACTTCTCTATTTTGTCTAAGCTCCCTTCGCCCTTCACTTACAACCACCCCTAGTCATGTCAATAAAAGGGATGGGAATTAAAACTAAGGAACTTATCCCGTGTTAAAGAGGAAAGCTCGCTGCTAGTTCTCAAATATATTAAAATGGTATGTTGTGAGCCTATCTATCAAACAATTGCTGTATTTGTTAGAGGAAGGCTAAATATAAAGCCCTTTTTCATCAAGCCTAGTCTCATAACTTCGCAAATATGATTAAAAGTATCTGAAAATGAGCAACTGTCACATTTTCACACGTTTTTTAAAAATAATATAATGTAAACTTGTTAAGTAAAAAAAAACCTGGTTGACGTGAAATATATTTTGAAATAATGCATTGAAGAACTAAATATTGCGTTAGAGTTGAGTCTCTCTGTGGAAATTTCTTGCTTACCGAAGCGGGCCCCTTAAAGAGCCCATCTCACCCCACGAATAAACACGTAGCTTAGGTAGGGGGTACAGCTCGGACCAGGCGTCGAGTCTAGGTGAGGTCACTTAAGTATTCATCAGAAAACAGTGGAATTGAAAGTCATGAAATAATTTTACCAATTCTTTTTTAATGGTACGACAAAATAAAATCTAACTATAGATAAATTTAAAATTGTCTAAAATTAGTAATCAGTTAACTATACAAAATATTTTTTCCTCGAAAAAATATGGTTCCGTGTTATGTGTATCATGTAAAATAGAACACTCCCATATATTGAATTTGAAAAAATCATTAGACATATTTAAAAAATCTGTATTAAATAAACTTACCCTTTAATAAAGTTAAAATATCTCGAGTTTCATTGAGGTATGGATATATAACACCTAGATATCAAATTTGAATGAAAGACATCAAACCGTTTTGATTGTAGCTTTGGGTAGTAAGGTATACATAGATGTAGACAGATAGACATGGGGACAAACAGGCAGATAGACAGGCAGACATGAGGACAGATTGACAGATATACATACATAAGGACAAACAGACAGATGTACAGACATGAGGACAAACAGACAGATATGCAGACATGAGGACAAACAGACAGATATGCAGACATGAGGACAAACAGACAGATATACAGACATGAGGACAAACAGACAGATATGCAGACATGAGGACAAACAGACAGATATGCAGACATGAGGACAAACAAACAGATATGCAGACATGAGGACAAACAGACAGATATGCAGACATGAGGACAAACAGACAGACAGGCAGACATGAGGACATGAGGACAGACAGGCAGACATGAGGACATGAGGACAGACAGGCAGACATGAGGACATGAGGACAGACATGCAGACATGAGGACATGAGGACATGAGGACAGACAGGCAGGCAGACATGAGGACAGACAGGCAGACATGAGGACAGACAGGCAGGCAGACAGGCAGGCGGACAGACATGAGGACAGACATGAGGACAGACATGAGGACAGACATGAGGACAGACATGAGGACAGACATGAGGACAGACATGAGGACAGACATGAGGACAGACATGAGGGCAGACATGAGGGCAGACAGGCAGGCAGACAGGCAGGACAGACATGAGGACAGACATGAGAACAGACATGAGAACAGACAGGCAGGCATGAGGACAGACAGGCAGGCAGACAGGCAGACATGAGGACAGACAGACAGACATGTTGTGAGGAGTTGAGAGGAATGAAGTTTTATTAATATGTATCCACGTGACGAGGCCGGTCCATTGTCAAATGAATCAACCTCACAAAGTCTGTAGGACTTGGAGAGCCGCGCAACTGAACTTCAGTTGACATGCAGGGAAAGGGGGAAGAGGGAAACCAGTCACCAGATAAAAAAAAATCCGTCTTATTTGTTATAAGAGGGAAGGAGGTTGAATTGGACAGCTAGTGGTTTTTGTTTGTTTGTTTGTTTGTTTTGTTAGGGGCCGGAAGTAACGCAATCTAAGGACGTTATCGCACGCAGAATTTGACTTTGACATTGTTACTACAGACGAGCTGTCCTTCAAAACTTTGAAAATTGAAAAAGAATAACAACTAAGGGAAATAAATAATAAGAATGAAAAACCTGAGTGATGCAACTTCCTGAAAAAAAATAAACAATGCAAAATGGTTAGCTAAGTGATGTGTACGTCTCCGAGGTGGATACTTCAAGTTGCGGTTAGCCACAAGTGGCATTCACCCTCCTTATACTATCCCTTAAGCTATATAGTAGTATGTTGAATAAAGCCGATAATAGCATGCATCAACCTTTTCTGGTGTATGGTTACGAGGAGCTCGATATTTCGAATCTAGGTTGAGTGTACTTTAGTGATTTTTCTTAAATGGTTTTCCACTCACTTTCATCGCAAATGCAGGTACAGTGCCTTTAAATTCTGCCTCTCTCATAAATATCCCCTTGGTTTAAATATAAGGGTATACCAGGAAAGTGGTTAAACGAAATACACAATATAGGCCTATAAATGTTTAAGTATTCTTTGTAAAGTGATATTTTCCGCATTTATGGCTGAAAATATTTATAAAAATAAATTAGTGGGTGAATTAAAAAAGGAATAATCCCTGAAATAGTATTTAGTTAATAGTACTATTATTACCAGTGTTTTAATATAAACTCAGTAAAGCTTAAACTTAATTACTCCATGAAACTGGGAATTTGAAAATTCTTTGTTGCACCTATAAGAGGACGCAATATATCCCTATATTGAGCTAGTTATATCCAGCCCACCTTATTACACCCTATCCCTATATTGAGCTAGTTCTATCCAGCCCACCTTATTACACCCTATCCCTATATTGAGCTAGTTCTATCCAATTCACCTTATTACACCTTATCCATATCTTGAGCTAGTTCTATCCAATTCCCCTTATTACACTATCCCTATCTTGATATAGTTATATCCAGTCCACCTCATTACACCCTATCCCTATCTTGAGCTAGTTCTATCCAGTCCACCTCATTACACCCTATCCCTATCTTGAGCTAGTT
>CABEEJ010006361.1:0-11717 GCA_901482245.1 Timema douglasi
GGTCTAGAAAACTGAGATTGACGGCCGGAGGGTTCGTTGTGTCAACCATACGACACCCTATATCTGATCTATATCGCTAATGGGGGGAGGCCGTCCGGTTGGTATGGCTCGCTCGTGTGCCCACCGAGTCTTACTACCCGTTAGTGATTTTACGCATATGTACTAGTTAAGAAGATGTGTTAAGAATGAGGAAGGCTGCATTTAGTAGAAATGTACCCACATTTTATGGAAAAGCACCTTCAGTAAACCCACCCAAGATTCGAACCCCGATCTCACCGTCATCGACAGTCCAGTCTATTGTGAGAGTGACGTCTTATTGGGCCAGTGAAGCAGGCTTCTGATCTCAATTTAACCATCGTCAAGTAAAAAAAAACTTAATTTCGATGCAATTTATGGGTCATGCGTAATCGTGTATTTAATACCCCGGTTAATCAACCGTGAGATGGGTTTTATATCCTTAAATTAATGTATAAAAAAATGTTGGAGCACTTTGCACGGTTATTAGTAATCAATTTACGCGTCAGCAATCACGACGTTGTTTTCTTTTTAAAACGCCACGATCTCGATCTTAAATCAACTATTGGTATAACTAGAGATTGCGTGCTGCTCTCGTATCCTTAACCAATGCTTCATCGAGGTTGTATCCTTTATCCCTTCTCCCTGACGACGTGAGGGCAAACAACTCACTTTTGACAAAGTAATTGGCTCTTCCCACTTTACGTTCTGTCCAGAGGGAGATGCTGAAAAAAAACAGCCTTCACGTCTCGGAATGCACGCTCGTGGTGGTTTAAAAATAGCGCTGATCTTCTTCTGACGAGTCACGATTGTTACGGCAGGCTTTTTTTTTATATATCTATATCTGAATGTCTCGAAGCTATGGTCTAAAATGTAAGGTTGTTGTTTATTTATGAGGAGAGCGTGTATGGGAATCATGTTAATGAACTGACGAAATCTGTAGTCGCGAAGTTGTTTTCTCTAATTACCGGCGATCCCGTACGCGTCGGGGAAATTTATGTCGACGTGTCTAGGTGGATTGGTGTTAGTTATCGAGTCTATGTCATGGGCTTGCTGAGATATTTATAGAGATAATATAATTATAATTTTTTATTCAGTGTTTACAACACACACTGCTACCGGTCACATTCACTCAAGGGAAACTTACGGAACGCATCTCAGACTTTTCGACCTTCCTCGCCACTCATGAAGTCATGAGTTATGTTAGTTCTATTTGTTGAGAGATATAGACGGGGAGAAGCTTGGATGTTGTGGATGTTCAGATACACCGTATCATCCAATAAATAGTTTCTTATATCAAAATATTGCTCACGTCAAAATTGAAGTGAATGGTATCACCATTATTCTCCATTTCGCACTATATCTGTTGCGAATCTCTGGTTCTACCAAAGGCCACAACTACACCAAAAGGCAAACAAAATCCTGCTCCTCTTGGATCCAGTGACGTGGTGGATCTATTTTGGGACTGGTTTCGTTTGCGTTCCTTGTTATGGATACTCTTTTCTCATTTTTACACTCCAGACATTATGAACTATCCTGGGGCTATGATCCTTTTGGAAACGTTTAATATTTTCGACGTAGGTTCAAGCAATTATTTAGCGTTGTTCTTCAAAGAGTAGAGCTTTATCGCTTCATGCCTGCTTCTTGGTTTAGTAATAAACTTATATTGTTGTGTTGGCAAGCATTACTTTCCTTATCTAAATACGGTCATTTACTTTTATACGGTAGACAAAATGTTTGAATCTAAGATGAATATTTCTGGGTTTTACTCACATGCAGCAATCGAGAATATCCTCAGATGATTTTATCAACAAAAAAAAAAAGGACTATAATTCACACCGTAATGGGGACTTATGCACGTGGATCTCATATGAAATATACTTGAGATATTATAGCGAGCCAGAAGAACATAGTTTAGTTTTACGAGGCGAGTCTTGTGATTTAGGTCGGTTAGAATATGACGCGAGAAAAGGTTAGTGTTTTCACAGTTTTTATAACAAAACACATTTTTTGCCAAAATAAATCAAACATTGCTACAGTACAAATATAGAGTTTAATTTTCTCCACTTGGTGATATCAACAGTTGTTGAATATCTGAACATAGCGTCATTAGATGAGAAACTTTTTAAATGAAGATAAAATGTGGTCATTAAATTACAGGACATTCTTGCCAAATATTCAAGAACTGTTGATATCACCATGTGAAGAAAATTAAAAATGTATGTTTTTATTGGAGAGTCGTTTGATTTGTTTTTGCTAACAAAATGTTTTAATGAATAAATTACAAAAAACACTGACCTATTCTCACGTTTTCTTCCACCCTATCTTAACGACCTCGATTACTTCATCGACGGAGGTTCTTTTCTGCACGCGATCAAAGGCTGCCTCGCTAAATACGCCTTCTCTCCCCGAGGGTATTCCCCTTAACCTGAGAAGATTCAGCCTGATGGAGAAGAGTGGATTTATCGCCAAATGGAAAAAGTACAAGACCCTAATCACATCTGTGTATCTTGGCCAGGGTGAATTTTGGTAAAAATGGCATACCTTTAACTAAACCATCTTTGATCAGTGTTGCTGCTGTTTGATACAGTTTTTTTTATCTGTCACTTTTATTTTAGAAACCTTTGTACTCCATAAATAAAATCTCTACTCAACATAATTTACTATTCAGGTCTATTGTCGAGATATATTTATTAATTTGATCTCACAAGTCTGTGTTGATTCCTCGCGAAACATTAAAGCTACTAAAATAAAACTATTAAGAATAAAAATAGATCCATATATAGCGTGCATGGTGTCGCACAAGTCCAAGGTTTTACGGTACTTTCTCTATAATCATCATCATTATCATCATAAACGCTTTCCAGCCTGTGGCCGGGTCAGTTTAGTAATATCATCTTCCTCTATCCTTCCTTTAATATATTCCATTATTCTACTCTCACTTGCACACTTATGTTATCTGCTACTCCGATCTCTTTTTTTGGCCTCCATTGTGGCTCTTTTCCCACATACTTCAATTCCATCATTCTATTTGGCATCTTACCCTTTTCTATCCTCATTACATACACATACCATCTCAGCCTTGCTTCATTTACTATCTAATGTACTCCAACATCTTCATAACATAACCATACCATCTCAGCCTTGCTTCCTTTACTATCTAATGAACTTCAACATCCTCATTACATGCCCATACCATCCCAGTCTTGATTCCTATACTATCCCATGTACTCCAACATCCTCATTACATGCCCATACCATCTCAGTCTTGCTTCCTCTACTATCTCATGTACTCCAACATCCTCATTACATGCCCATACCATATCAGTCTTGCATCCTCTACTATCTCATGTGCTCCAACATCTTCATAACATAACCATACCATCTCAGTCTTGATTCCTCTACTATCTCATGTATTCCATCATCCTCATTACATACACATACCATCTCAGCCTTGCTTCCTCTACTATCTCATGTACTCCATCATCCTCATCACATGACCATACCATCTCAGTCTTGCTTCCTCTACTATCTCATATACTCCATCATCCTTATTACATACACATACCATTTCAGCCTTGCTTCCTTTACTATCTAATGTACTCCAACATCCTCATTACATGACCATACCATCTCAGCCTTGCTTCCTCTACTATCCCATGTACTCCAACATCCTCATTACATGCCCATACCATCTCAGTCTTGCTTCCTCTACTATATCATGTACTCCAACATCCTCATAACATAACCATACTATCTCAGTCTTGCTTCCTCTACTATATCATGTACTCCAACATCCTCATAACATTACCATACTATCTCAGTCTTGCTTCCTCTACTATATAATGTACTCCAACATCCTCATTACATAACCATACCATCTCAGTCTTGCATCCTCTACTATCTCATGTACTCCAACATCCTCATTACATAACCATACTATCTCAGTCTTGCTTCCTCAACTATATCATGTACTCCAACATCCTCATAACATAACCATACTATCTCAGTCTTGCTTCCTATACTATATCATGTACTCCAACATCCTCATAACATAACCATACTATCTCAGTCTTGCTTCCTCTACTATATAATGTACTCCAACATCCTCATTACATAACCATACCATCTCAGTCTTGTATCCTCTACTATCTCATGTACTCCAACATCCTCATTACATAACCATACCATCTCAGTCTTGCTTCCTCTACTATCTCATATATTCCCTGTAACCCCTCTATACAATGAGAATGTAAAATAAATGTATATTGTAAGATTAAACTAATTAGTTCTCAACGACGTTTAAAACTAAATGTCGCAGTTTATAGGTAAAGGTAAGTTGTGGTAAATACAGAGTTAGCCTTATTTAAACAAATACATACACTGTTTAAAATAGATCCACATTAGAAAATATTAAAATAATTGGGGAATATTTTAATGGTTTTTAAATTTCATAATGGGGCCATTCTCGTGGTAAATAACGTGGTGTGAGGATGCATCCTGGGGCGGTGCCCTTAATTACTTCTGATCAAGATCAAGAAAGTTTTGACATATTATTATGATGGCTCTTAATTTATCTACGAGTCAGTATGATGCAAACACTTCTAAAACGCAGATCTAGTTTGAAACAAAATATTGATGAATAGTTTGTGTGTTTTTTGTTAGTTTTCTCGAGACTTGCGGTTTCGAAAGTACACAAAGAACCGGACAGAAACTGTAATATCAACTTCGTGTTGGTTTGTCTCTACCGTGTCCCATTGACATTTAAGACGAATCTAGAAATAACGATATCACTTCGAACATTCCAATGTGAACTTCTTTTGGATATTTAGTTCACACGAGTTGTTGATGGCTCAATTAATAATCACGGTTCTCCCTACCCCTCTACCTGCCAAAGTCATTCGTAATTAATTACGCACTTTGGTGGTCGAATGATCCTTAAGGCATCACTTTCGAAATAGAAAGGATTGTCGATGATGGAGATATTGGAGTTCGAAACCCGGTAGAATATACTGAGGGTTGTTTACCCTAAATGGCTTACCACACTCTCTCTTCTGGCAAATTTGGGTACATTCACTTTAAATTCAGCCTTACTCATGCCCAACATATTATCGTAATTAGTGCGTATGTGTGTAACCCAAACGATGTAATAAATAAAAGGTAGGGAAAAGGAAGATGTACTTTAGACGATATGAACCCAAATTTACGTGGAGGCCGAGTGGAAAACAGTTTAAGGAAATACGCCTGGATACAGTCGACAAGAATTCCAACGAAAAAATCTAAACTAGATGAGCTTAACGCCTCAACCCCCGTGGCCACTGGTGAGGGTGAGTTCAGTTTTTATTTTATTCATCTTTTATTAGTCCAGACCGGCGAACAGATGGATTAAGTCGTCAGTATAATTTAATCTGATTTACTGGTGACGTGGAGGTTGCTGTTCATGTCCCAGCTGGGTACATTGAATATATTTTTCCCTGAATGGTTTTTCCACATTTCCCCCCTCAAAATCAATGGGGTTAGTTATATTTCCTCTAAATTTTACCTCTCATATCCATCCTTATACCTGCACCTTTAGTGTGAGTATGTGAATAGTCCTGACTAGTCTTGGAACTTAGAACACGTAATATATATATATATATATATTTAGAGATGGGTTGAATCCTGCGTTTCTTGAATACAAAATTTAAATTTTCTTTGGAATTTAGAATACAAATTTGAATCCGTGAGTCTTTAAAAATGCACCATTCTAGTTAAAGTGAAAACATTTAAAATCGAATTTAAAAATGTTGTTTAGTACTTGGAACCACCGACAAATGATAATTTGTTTGTAATATTCGTTACGCCATTAAACAATAACTAAAACAAATTTTTTAGTAAATTAATCATATTAATACACTTTTGTTCCTTTTCTAAAATTTGGTTATCCTCACAACTACCAAAATTTAATTCCGTCTACCAATTGCTTAAAATTGTTATATCAAGGCAAGGTATTTATAATTGGTGTTTAAGATATTTTTTTGGGACCTTTATGAATCGCTAATCTCTTGAATACCATAGGATTCGAGCATCCTATCTCTAAATAAGTATATGCCTTTTTTTAACACCACGTCTTACTGCCCGTCCGTGTTATACTCTTATGTACTACTTACATGAATGTTTTTAGAGATTAGAAAGGTTATTATAGAAAATGTACTTGAATCTGCGGAGAAGGAGAGTGGAAGCCAGTTTTGGAAAAACCACACTCAGTACACCCGACCGAGATTCGAACCTTGATCTCTCCGTCATTGGCAGTCCAGCCTATTAGGAAAGTAAAGTGTTAGATCACGTGACCACTGAAACGAGTACCTTATTAGTTATGTTTTTTCAGTGAATAATTCTAGTGATGTTTATTGCAAAACATATACTAATTACTCCTTTGTAAAATATCAATTATTTTTACTAGTTACTTAAAAAACGTACAAAATTATTCTAAATAATAAATTTATATTAAATATGGTACAGCCAATCCCGGTGGGCACACAGTCTAGAAGTCAAGCCTATGTAGTTTGTTTTTTCTGTGGAGTGGAGGTCAGGGTTTTGTTTCCGGGGGGGTACTGTACTAAGGGTGGTTTTCTTGAATTGTTTCCCACTACCCTTCCACTCAAATTCTAGTATATGTCATCTAAATTAAACATTTCTCATCCCTATTATTATTATTATTATTATTAGCACCACGTCTTACTACCCGTTCGGGTTATACGCACTTACACTAATGTGTAATGGTAGGGTGATTGTGAAATTAAATGGAGGACCTACAGTTTAACGTGGAATCCGAACCACGGTGGAGGCCCGGCATTCCTCACATTCACAAGATGTCTTGTCAGAGGTGAAGGAGGGGTTTGGTAATCAGATAAATCTGTGCCGGGACCGAGGATTGAACCCCGACCGCCAGCATAGAAGTCTGACACCTTACCCCTAGACCGCCAGGTCACTTTCATCCCTACCACATTAGTGTAAATAGTATATGCGTGTAACCCCTAACAGAAGGCGAGACGTGCTGGAAAATAAAACTAATATTTTTGTCCTAAAACGGAATAAAACCTTAAAATAAAACAACTTTTTTTTTAGATATCACATCAACTCAAAATGTACTTATTTCTATACCGTACTAAAATGATACTTTGAATCAAAATATAACATTTCGTAAGCATCCTAGCCCTAGGAGAGGATCCCAAAGATCAGTATTTTATGTTCACACTCATTGAAATGAGAGGAGGAGACTAATTTGAAATTCATATTCCGACGAGGTGAGCTTGTAGCGTTTGAAACTCTTCATCAGTGAAAGTAGCCCAACCTCGATATCTATGGGATGGATCCGCCCAGATCCAACACGTTATAATATATCACACGTGGGCTCTAGGACCCGGCGCTTCACATTTACATAACGCCACACAACATAACTTCACTCTACTACACTCAACTCCACTTCACTCACCTCCATTCAACTCCTCTTCACTCACCTCCACTCCACTCCACTTTACTCCCCTCCTCTTCACTCACCTCCACTCCACTCCACTTTACTCACCTCCATTCAACTCCTCTTCACTCACCTCCATTCAACTCCTCTTCACTCACCTCCCCTCCACTCCACTTTACTCCACTCCACTTCACTCACCTCTATTCCACTTCACCCCCTACCCTCAACTCCGCTTTACTCCCTTCCTCTTCACTCACTTCCACTCAACTCCACTTCAATCCCCTCCCCTCAACACATTTTCACTCAACTTCGCTCAACTCCACTTAACTCCCCTCCATCTAATTTCACTTCCCCACATTCCACCTCACTTGAACCAATAACCCTCTACTATACTCAACTTCCCTTCACTTTATTCCCCTTCACCGCACTTCCCTCCCTACCACTCTATTACACTCCACCTCACTTCACTTTACTTTCCTTTAATCCCCTACACCTAACTCCACACCGTATCACTCCCCTCCATATCACTCCCTTCCATAGGCCTCAACTCAATTCAATATTATTCCACACCACTCTACCTCACTCAACTTCCCAACCTGTCACTACACTAAATAATACTCCCCTCCACTTAATTCACTCTATTCTACTTCAATCTCTTTCACCTCACTTTACTTCACCTCACTTTACTTCACTCCATATCACTCCACTCACTACTACCCCTCTACTCCACTAAACTTCACTTCACTTCCTTACACACCACCTCACTCTATTCAACTTCATTTAATTTTACTTTACTTCACTTCATTTTACTTCCCTACAGACCACTCTCCTCCAAATTTACTTTACTACACTACACGCAACTCTAAAACAATGCAATTCCCCACGACTTCAATCCACTCTAGTTTACTGGAGCTTACTCCAATCAAATTCACTCCACATCAATGTCATGGCAGAGTTGCTCTTAGTTTTTTTTTTATACTCCACGTCCAGATAAACGCACTATCTACACAATATATACTCTAACAGGGTAGTGATGAAGTAAGTAGAATTGAAAGGAGTCACACCTACATTTTATTGGAGGTAGAATGGGACATAATTTAGGTAAAAACCACCCAGGTTCACTCAGTCAGGATTCATGTCACTGGCAATCCCAGATCAGAAGAGATTGTCAACTCTGTCCGCCTATACGGGTGCCTTGACTCGTAGTACTATGACGTAACAATAGGATGTGTTTAGAAAGTGCGCGATGCAATACCTCCAGCAAACGAACAGCTCTATAACTCACGACAAGGTCCGAGGTTGTTTATCGGATTTGATATAATGTTTCTCGATGTAGGGCGAGTTGCGCAACGGAACACACCTCTGTATCCTTGCGGTAGTGACCGAGACTGTAGCCCTATCAGGTCTTGGCATCGCCCAAGGTGGACAAAACCGACTCACTAACGAACCGTGTTCATTCGACAAGCCCCTGTCACACCATTCCCGTGAAACACGGACAAGTTCCGTTGAGATCACTATAAGATTTGAATTACTAATTACTCGCTTCGATGGCCCTATGTATTATATATTTAGCACCACGCCTTACTACCCGTTCGGGTTATACGCTTTAGGTACTAATTACTATAATGGATTAGGAATTGGGAAGGTTGAATTAGAGGAAGTGAGCCCGCATTTGCGTAGAGGGAGAGTGGAAAACCATTTAGGAAAAGATGGCCCCATGGCTTAAGGCGTCACTCTCACAATAGATTAGACTGCCGGTGACGTGGAGATTGGAGTTCTAATCCCGTTCGGGTGTCCTGAGAGGTAGGTTTTCCAAAATGGTTTTCCATTTTCTTTCTAACACGCGGTTACACTTCCTCTAAATTAAACCTTACTTATTCCTAGTTCATAAGCGTATTTAGTACATAAATATATCACTCGAAAAGTAGTTAGACGCGGTGCTAAAAAAAATGTTTCGCTGAGGGGACCACCCACCACGGAGTTGCAGCACGCTACAGACATTATTATTAGCACCGCGTCTTACTACTCGTTCGGGTTATACGCACTTACGCTAATGTGTAATGGTAGGGTGATTGTGAGATGAAATGGAGAACTTACAGTTTAACGTGGGATCCGAACAACGATGGAGGCCTGGCATTCCCCACATTCACAAGTTGTGATTAATACACGTCTTGTCAGAGGTGAAGGAAGGGTTTGGTAATCAGATAAATCTGTGCCGGGACCGGGAATTGAACCCCGGACCACGAGCACAGAGTTCTGACATATTACTACTAGACCGCCAGATCACCCCCTCCACGTTATTTAACAAGTACAGTAATTTAAATAGTTCTAATTGAAAGAAATTAGGTAACCTCGAACTAATCAAAACTCGATTCACACGTATAAAAAATTAAAGATTATAAGCCAATTTTTTTTAGCACCGCCTCTTACTACCCGTTAGAGCTACACACCTATGTACTTATTACGATAATAGTTGTATGAATTAGGAGAGTTATATTTAGAGGGAGTGTGCCCACGTTTGTGTAGAGGTTGAATGGAAAACCATTTGGGAAAACCCACCCTCAGTACACCCAACCAAAATTCTAGCCTCGATATCTCCATCACCGGCAGTCTAGTACAACACGAGAGTGGCGCGTTAAGACCTTTTAGCCATCGAAGCGGGCTATGAGACGTTTTTTGAGTAAAATGTTCTTAAAATATGTTTAAGTACCCTCAGTTTACCATTTAAGATAGCAAGATTACCTCCCATTGCTATACTATGGCGTGACTGATAGGATACGATCTTAGTGTAGCATTCCTACCTCGAACTATACGAAGTATCGAACAATTGAGAGTACTGTAGTTTGTGGTTTTAAATATGTCTCACACTGAAACGGAGATAAACGATATCAATAATCTCCTACAGGATTAAAAACATTACATTTTAAAGACGTTTGTGACGTTTCAATAACGCCATTTGCATTCACATTTTGTTAAATAATTCTTTGAAAGTGATTTGATGAATAATCGTGTCGTCTGACACGAGTTCAAGAGAAAGCATGTAAATGTTTAAAAAAAATATTTACACACTGAGATTTTTTATGCTGGACCAAATAGCGAGTTCATAACACGTTACATAAGTGAATCATAACAAAGAAAACCAAACCACTTCTTTGATGAGGGTCATATGTGTAACACTTTGTAGAAAGTTGCTGAAGTTCTAAAACACCAATCAAACGCGGCTTTCCGGTTCTTCTCACAATTTATTGTCACGTGATTTTTTCTTTCTTAAATTTCGCCTAGAGGCATCATTATACTTGCGTTTGATTGATACTCAGGTTACCTATAACGTGTAGTAATTAAACTGTCGGTTTCGTTGAATTACGATAGTCAATGCAGCCCTGTTAAGGAATATCAAGTGAAGTTTTAGGAATTTAGTGAGACCAGTGATATACGAGTAATTTAAAGATGGTTAATAATTTTAGAACTACACTGGTGCCGGTGTGGTCTCAAGTTTGATTCAAACTGTTGCCTAAAATTTAGAATAGAATTTCTTTGAGTGGCGCAGCTATTCAAATGAAAGTGAAATTCTGTTGAACCATTAAGTTTTACAACGCAAATTTAAACGGCCCATAAAAATGCTAAAAATATAAGGGAACAGTTCAATTTAAAGAAATTAACTTTTTTAAACGTGTTTATAAGACAATATTTTAGCAATGTTAGTGTGTTATTTATAATATTGTACCAATGTTCCTTTTATACATTTTAAAATTTCTTTCAAAGTAAATTCTCAATCGAATTTATAATTGGAAAAATTCCCAGCCGGGGTTGACGGATTTTTCTGAAGGGATTAAAAATCCGTAACGTAGCTACTTTTGGAGGGGAAGTAAAGCAGTTGGTCCCATGTCGGTTGTGACATTTAAAAGGACCCTGGAAGGTATGTTAAAATACCTTTCCCGGCAAAATTGTTAAGAACTTTCGTTCTCGCTCATAGAAATTCTCGTGTTCTTATTTAATCAGTCGGTTCAGGAAATGCACGTATACAACAATTAGATTAAATAAATAAAAATTGGGAAAATTAAGCTAATTTGTTTGACGTACACCCTTATCATTCGATCTTTTAGTTAGTTAGAGAAGATATAATATGAACAAGCCAGAAAGGGAGCAATATTTGATAGTTACAAGAGTTACTAAAATAGCTTTCAACGTCAATTTGTGTCTTTTTTATATAATAATAATAATATATATATATATATATATATATATA
>CABEEJ010006361.1:11826-40385 GCA_901482245.1 Timema douglasi
TATATATTAGCACCGCATCTTACTATCCGTTCAGGTTATACGCTTAAGTACTAATTACGCTAATGGATTAGGAATTGGGAAGGTTGAATTTAGAGGAAGTTAACCCGCATTTGCGTGGAGGGAGAGTGGAAAACCAGTTATGAAAAACCACACCCAGTTCACTCGACCGATATTCTCACCTCAATCTCCCCGTCCTTGGCAGTCGAGTTCAACATGACTAGCGCGTTAGACAACTACGCTATAATAGTATAAATCCTTAGAGAATAGACTAATAGTAACAATATAGTGTAATGCTATCATTGTTCACCATAAAAATTAAGTTTTTATTTTCTAAAATGTGCTTCTCACCATGCTCTTACTGAAAAAGTTGGAATAAGCCAATGCTGAACGCCTAAAAATGAAAAATTTAAATACCTGTCTTCAGAAAACGAGAGGGAGATTAAACAAACAAACAAAAATTGCATGTTACCAAAAATTAAGGCAGTGATGACTTAATCAACCAGCCTATTTTTTTTATCCTTAAGTAACAGATGCGCCTCATAAGATCAACCCATTATTTATACAGTCCGTTTCGTCACAGCTCGAGACGTTTGCTGCTAACGACTTCATGACGTATCGGTTGCGTCTAGACGGTTAGCAGGGGTTTTGTGTTCATAAATGACCGCGAAAATGGATTGATTGATGCATCCATTAGAATGATTTTCCATTATTTATTTTTTTACTTTCTTTAAGTATTTACGTTTTAACACAATAATTAACGACCTAGCCAATGTGAAAAGGAAAGTCAAGGGGAGGGGGGGACTTAATATAAGTGTGTAACCCGAATGGGTAGTAAGACGCGGTGCAGATTTATTATTATTATTATTATTATTATTATTATTATTATTATTATTATTAGCACCACTTCTTACTACCCGTTCGGATTATACGCACTTACGCTAATGTGTAATGGTAGGGTGATTGTGAGATGAAATGAAGGACCTACAGTTTAACGTGGAATCCGAACCACGGTGGAGGCCTGGCATTCCCCACATTCACAAGATGTCTTGTCAGAGGTGAAGGAAGGGTTTGGTAATCAGATAAATCTATGCCGGGACCGAGGATTGAACCCCGGCCGCCAGCATAGAAGTCTGACACCTTACCCATAAACCGCCAGGTCACCTGATATAGATACAGATATAGTTAGTGTTTATATCATTAATTTTCACTAAATTCAACATAATTGACCATTATTCGCATATGAAAGCACAAGTAGTCAACTTCATGAAAATACCCGATTTTGTTTTGTTTCGCCTGTGTAAAATCAATTTTTAAATGCTACAACTATCTTACATTTTATACTAACTGAAGTACACGGCATTACCCGGTGGACATATTTTTAGTTTAATAATTTTAAGTGGAAGGTAACTTTAATGTTAATGCCTTTAAGCCCTACGCTGCCCAGGGCCTGACTCAGTTTTTGAATTTCTAAAAAAAATAATCAAAATTCTAAAATTCCTCCTTTGGGTTGCAAATTTTTCTTTTTTTAAATATAATTTGGGCTGTACGAATATTTATAAATTACTTTAATGTGCAAGGGATGGGGAAGTTAAATCAAGAGGAATTGTACTCACATTTTCTTGGAGGGAGAGAGGGAAATTATTTAGGAAAAAACACTCTCAATACATCCTACCGGGACCGAACCCTGATCTCCCCAACATCAGCAGTCTTGTCTATTGCGAGAATGAAACTTTATACCATTCAGCCACCAAAGCAGTTTTCATTTTATTAATATAAATCAATTTTAATGTGTTTGGTAAAAGTTGGTGTAAACACGTCCGCGATATTCGGCGTCTCTACTGATAGTGTATGTTGTTCCTCTTGACAGGTGTGTCCGATTGGTCGGCTCGTCTGAGGGAGCGTAACCCCTCCCTGCAGGTGCTGCTCAGCGTAGGAGGCGTGGGATCAGAAGGAGTGGTCAAATCCCCGGAGAAGAGGTCCAGGTTCGTCGCCAGCGTGGGACAAGTGGTTCGCCAGGCAGGACTCCAAGGGCTGGAACTCAACCTGGACTTGGCGCCCAACGCGGGGCCACACGGCAAGGAGCGCTTGGTCGACCTGCTCAAGGTGAGGGCCTCAGAACGCATCTTGGTAGTCTAAGGGCATTTTGGAGCTTACAGTCCAATTTCCATATGAAGACATGCGTATAACCCGAACGGGTAGTAAGACGCGGTGCCAATAATAATAATAATAATAATTAACATATGAAGAAAGCGAGATAAGTTAGATCTACTTTCATGTATTCACAGGTCAAGTCATGAGCTCTGAAGCTGTCACTTTTGATAGATAGTATCAATACCTATAAAATAACCCTAACTATATAGGTGACCTGGTGGTCTAGGGTTAAGGTGTCAGACTTCTGTTCTGGGGGTCCGGGGTTCAATCCTCGGTACCGGCACAGATTTATATGATTGCCAAACCCTTCCTTCACCTCTGACAAGACGTGTATTAATCACAGCTTGTGAAACGTGTGGAATGACAGGCCTCTACCGTGGTTCGGATTCCACGTTAAACTCTAGGCCCTTCATTTCATCTCACAATCACCCTACCATTACACATTAGCGTAAGTGCGTATAACCCGAACGGGTAGTAAAACGCGTTGCTATTAATAATACTAACAATATAGTAAAACACTATCTATATTGGCCACAAAAAAAATAATTATTTTAACTGTCTTTCCTTTGAACATTGGACGTCTTCCATTCATATACAAGAGGCGAGGAAGGGAATTTTAGGAAGTGAGCCAATTTTTGACTGGGAAGAGGAATAAAAACACACAGTGATTGCTTCAAAGAAGAATCAGGGAAATAAAAGTGTTCATAGTTAATAATAATAATAATATTTAGCACCACGTCTTACTACCCGTTCGGGTTATACGCCTTAAGTACTAATTATGCTAATGGATTAGGATTTGGGAAGGTTTAATTAGAGGAAGTGAACCCGCATTTGCGTGGAGGGAGAGTGGAAAACTATTTAGGAAAAACCAGCCCCAGTTCACCCGACCGAGATTCGAACCTCGATCTCCCCGTCCTCAGCAGTCGAGCTCAACACGACTAGCGCGTCAGCCAACTACGCCACCGAGGCGGGTTGTTCATAGTTAAATGTAGTTAAAATAGTTTACGTTTATACGGTAGTAGGGGTCTGATAGCTTGGGTGTTTTCGTTCAAGTCGAACTTGAGTCGAGTATTTCTAAAAGCTCCCGAGCTCGAGTTGAGTTCGAGTATTGTATATTTATAATTTTAAAACGTTAGAAAGTATATTAAAACACACGTTCTTAGAAGATGTATAACACTCATTTTTATAAATGGTAAATAATTTTGGAAAAAAAAAATTAAACAATGGAAATATCGATTTTAAAATTAGAAATAACACTTATAAAACACCATTTAAAAATAAGAACAACACTCAAATAAAAAATCAAATAAAAAATAATTAAAATGGTTACAACACTCATGTCCCTAAGGACATTAAAATTACAGGAAATGCTGATATTATCTCAATTAAATAGAATATGCTTACTATTGCGTTTTAAAAATTCATTATTAGGTACATCAAAAGCTCGAAAATGACGAGCCTACAAAACTTTCGAACTCGAACTAGAGCTTAAGTGACAAGCTCGAGTTCGAGCTCGAAATACGAGTACTCGCAGAGCCCTAGAGGGCAGTGATATAACCAATTCTTTAGACGGGAGTACATATTACAAGCTTATATAGTTGTTAAAATATAGTCTAAGCTTAGATTGCAGTTAAATAGTCAATTCCTAGAGGATATTAGGATATTTCATTCTTAAATGGAAGAAAAATAATAAGTTCCTATAAAATGACAATGAAATGTCGTTGAAATAATATCAGATAGTGTCTTCAAAACTACAGGGACATAAAAAAAATGTTAACACGGTGACGCGCGTGACAGAGATTTCAAGTATGTCACTCTTAACATGTATCAAAATACTTTATCTAATTAGATCTGAAAATAGTGAGTTGATAAAAAATAAAAATAAGGTATGTAAACCTCTAAGGTGGGGGTTTAGATAACTCGAGAAATGGACAATGTTTTCGCAGTTTATTTTATAGAAAAAACAATTTTTTGGCCCAAAATAAATAAAATATTGCTCCAGTAGATAATTAATTAATTAATTAATATTTAGCACCGCGTCTTACTACCCGTTCGGGTTATACGCTTTTAAGTACTAATTACGCTAATGGATTAGGAATTGGGAAGGTTGAATTAGAGGAAGTGAACCCACATTTGCGTGGAGGGAGAGTGGAAAACCATTTAGGAAAAAACCACCCCCAGTTCACCCGACCGAGATTCGAACCTCGATCTCCCCGTCCTCAGCGGTCGAGCTCAACACGACAAGCCCGTTTATCCAACTTCGCCACCAAGGCGGGTGCTCCAGTGGAAATATAGAGTTAAATTTTCTTCACGTGTTGGTATCAACATTCCTTGAATGTTTGTTAAAAGTGTCCCAAAATTTGATGATGATAATGATGATGATTATGATGATGATTATGATGATGTGATGTTACAGGCATTGCGCTCGGAGCTGGGAGGGAATGCTAATTCACGACCAAGACGTGACCACCGCATGGAGGATAGACAAGATGACAAGGAGACCACTCAACAGCCAATCAGGTATATTGATATAATTAATAACAAGAGTGTAAGAAGATGGAAGAAACTTTTTATTATTTTTTTCCGGCCAAAATTATTAAAATATTGTTATTTTTAATAAGAATGTGATCTGAATAGTGGTTTGTGCTTGTTTGATCTTAAGGGAAAGCCTCACGAGCACGTCTCGCCAATCCCGGAGGACAGATGTCACCACCAGTAGGAAGAACCGCCTGGAGGACGAGCTCACAACTAACAGTGACGGGTCTCTTCTGCTCAGAGTACCGACCGAACCAGAGATCCTTGTAAAACGATATGACCTCAAGAATATTTCCAAGTGAGACCATTGTCTAATAGTTTTAACACGCTTTTAATTTTTTTAAATTCTCTTCGTAGAGCAATAAGAATTTAGATTGAAAACTTTGAAATAAAATTATTTTCGTGCTATTTTAAGCAACACAAAATTGAGGGGGAAACAAATTTTATTTAGCTAAGATTCTGAGTATTATATTATATTAATAAATAGTACATTTATTTTGATTAATGGCTTTGAAAGAAAATGTGTTCACTCAAAGGGAAAAAGATAAAAAGCGTCTAATTTTCAGTGTATTTACAACCAAATAAGATATCAAGGGGCGCGGCATTTCTCCAACAACACCGTACACCTTTAACACATTTACCCTTACTCTAATTCGGCCCCAAAGAATGATAGAAACGTAAAAAATTAACATCTTGTTAATACAAGCTATATTTAGTCAGCTTTCTAAAGTTGAAGTTTCTATCTTAAGTGTTTAGTGATATATAATTAGTATAACAGCAATGTACATTTATTTAATAACGTTATTTCGGGAACCATTTCTAGGCGGTATATTTAATAGTTCACTAAAATATTAGATTGATCTCCAATGGAACCCTTTGTAACCATGTCAGAAATTGGGTACAAGGCAACGAGTAACTACCATTAAGAGCATGGGATAGTAAGTAACTGTTTGAATGATCGCAGTAATTGAAAACCAAGGAGTATGTATCATAGCTCTTTTCTATATCGAATATAAACTCCATCCCCTTACCACACAGTGCGCTCCAAGCTGTGATTTTTTTTAGCATCTAAAAGGTTTTTTAATTCTAGGTAATCTAACTATAATAACAACTACCAGTTAAATAAAAATTAATATATTTTGATTTATGTAAATTAAGACAATTAAATAATTTATAGACACTCACAAATTTTGCTTGAATTATGGAAAAAACATTGTAAATAACAAATATTTATTTAACACTTTTTGGCATACCAGGTAGGCCAACTTTCATTATTTTTATCACCAATACTGATGGACACGTCGAAAACGATATCAGTCATATCGGCTGGATTGATGGTGAAGGTAGGTCATGGTTTGCATCTTAGTAAGGTGTGCAACGATTCCCCCCCCCCCAAAAATAGTTTTACACCCTCCCTCTACGCAAATGTGGGTACATTTAGCTCTAAATTCTACCTTCTTCACCCCTACCTCATTTCTATAAAGATTCGATCAGTCCGAATAGTTGGTGAAAAACACGAAAAAAAATCAGGGACTTTTTTTCTTTGTCTCTAATCTATTTGTATATAATTTTTTGTTGGAAGTATATTATTGAAATGGTGTGTGTTCAGGTACGTGGACTTCCTGACGGTCCCCACCCACAATCTGAGTGACGCGACTGAGAGAGGATTGACCTACCACCCCAGCAGACTCATGGGACTAGCGGACATACTCAACACGGTGAGCAAACGTTCTCGACCGCCATCAGGGCTGTGACTCCCGCATGGGAGACCGGCAAAAAGGATCGAGTGCGGTTTCCCCATTTATATGGCCTATCACCTGGGAGTCGAACAGGAACCAAAATAAATATCCAGAAAAACAGTTAGATCTTACAACATTTCTCTCATAAATATCCCTTAAGAGGAGATATTAAATTACATTACCTTGAAAATGTTTTATTTCAGATAGACCTTTATGTATTCCAGTTTTTTAGGCCTAAAATCCATGATTAAAATCATCACAAACGAGCAAATACTTTTATTAAATATAAAATTATTTTTATTTTTCAATTTGAAATGTTGAAATTAGCAAGTAGAATGTGAAATATTATGAAATTCGCGATTACACCAATACATATAAAATTTCGTTAAAATTCACGGTACAAAAACGATAAAAATTATTCCAATATTGAAAAGAGTTGTTTGAGGCTTAAAACCTCCATCTAAAAATATTTTTCACGATATCGAAAAAACAATTAGATTCTTTCATTCGCGCTGCATGTCTTGCCCACCATAATTTCTGACACATGATTATCCTAACAATGTCTTACGATGAGTTCAGGATATGTAGCTCATCATGATGTAACTTTCTCCACCCCCACTAGACTCATTTCTTTTTAGACCTAATATCTTCCTAATCACCTTGTTTTCGAACACCTTAATTATTTTTTTAGTCATGTAAGGTAAGAGACCACGTTTTACGCCCACATAGAACAAGGGATATAATTATTGTTTGGTATATTCTGAGTTTTACATTCCTTGACAGCAGGTGAGATTTTAACTACTAACTGACCGAGTAATAGCATGCATTTCCCGACTGTATTATTTTACCAATTTCTAATCTAATATCATTATTGCTAGTTAAAGTTACTAAGTTATTGTAGCACTACAAAGATGTCTCAAACATATTTGTTAAGGAACTTAAAGTAGCCCCATGGCTTCTTTGGTGCTGACTGACAGCTCACAGCTGACAGCTGGCGGCTTTGAAAAATTACCAGACCAAATTATGTATCCCTAAGCCGAACCATATGATTTACAAAAACATGTGTTTAGCAGCTGCCCCTTCTGACAGTCAAAATTTAGATATATACCTAAATGTTGACTGTCAAAAGTCAGCTGTGAGCTGTCAGTCAGCACCAAAGAAGCCGTGGGGCTACTGTACCTAAAATTCCAATTTATTTAAATGGAGTTGTGTGTGTGTGTGTGTATGTATATATATATACTGTATATACACACACACCAGGCAGCCTAGGCTGCCAGAGATACTCGTATTAAGTTGATATATCATAACATATATATCATAGATATTTCATGTATCTGTTAGTTCATTTTACAACCAGGTTTTCTAAACACAGTGCATTTTACAGTGTTTCCATGTTTGCTTTACTTGATTATTTGATCAAGACTATGGTCAGGTGATTGGAGACTTTATCCTTAATTGACTTTGTTACAACCCAAACTTTTCTTGATCCAGATTCTAGAATCTAAGATGCAAGACAATATTTTTTTTTAATAATTTGCCTTTATAATTCTTGTGTTAGGAAAGTAATCGTTCATTTATCCAAACAAAAGATTGTCTCAATATAGATGTGTTAATTTTCCTATCAGGATTCGATGCTGGACCTACTGACGGGTCTAGGTGCCCCTCACAATATGATCATCATCTCTATTCCTGCGTCTGGGACCAGCTTCACCTTGAAGGACCCTGAACAGAACACGCCGAGGTCACCTTCTAGCTCTGGACCAAAGAGGATCAGCCAAGGAAAGGTACTGTTTGATTAGGTGTGATCTTGGCAGAGATTATACTTACGAAGACCATACTTATTACTCCCAAACTACACTATTTGATTAGGTGTGATTTTGGCAGAGATTATACTTACGAAAAACACACTTATTACTCCCAAACTACACTGTTTGATTAGGTGTGATTTTGGCAGAGATTATACTTACGAAAAACATATAGGCCATCCACAGTAGGAGAGGTTGTATCTGATAGCTAGGGAAAATGGCCATGTAGCCATTCGCCAAACCATATGATTTGTAGGACCATATGTAGATTTGTTGCTACTTTTGGCAGTCAAAACATTTCACAAACAAACCATTTGTTTTAAAATACTAACAGTTTTTACATTATTGAAACACTAGCTTAAAAAAATAACCGTTTGGATGTTTCACTCACACCTCTATCAATGTTGAGGGGGAAACAATTGCTTGTGGTTATCATATGGACAAATTAATAAAGGTGATTGAATTCAAAGAACACGAAAATATCTGGCTTCAGCCAACACACACATTAACTCTGATGGCTGAAAGACCCAAACTACGGCTTACATGTAACATTTATTACAATAGTTTATAGATTGGACGAAAATTTACAACTCAATAATATATATTGTTTCCATTTAATGTCTTGAAAATGTGAATTTTAATTAAACTTAAAATTAGTTGTTATATCGGATGATAGGGGG
Organism: Timema douglasi; assembly: GCA_901482245.1. NCBI lineage: Eukaryota > Metazoa > Arthropoda > Insecta > Phasmatodea > Timematidae > Timema > Timema douglasi. The sequence continues at coordinate 20,737 of CABEEJ010006361.1, forward strand.
AGAGGGGTGGGGCGGGAGATTCTTAGGACCACCATTCTCCTTGGTGACGTGTCTGACGGGCCAGTTATACCGAAGACTTTTGGTTGAGGATACTGTAGATAATTTGTTTCTCGAAGAGTTTAATATAATATACAGTAATTGTTTCTGTTCGTGTTGTCAGCTGTGCTCACTTCTATCCGAGGGTGGATGGACCATGGAGCGTGATGAAGATCTGACGGCCCCTTACGCTTTCAGGAACAACACGTGGCTGGCCTTTGAGGACGACATCAGTGCCAGCATCAAGGTACAGTACATCTAGGTGCATTTTAGAGATAATCTACCCAGATTCGAGTGGGGAACCGTTTAGGAAAAAACACCCTTGATAGACCCGACTGGGATTTGATCACCGTTCTCCCAGTCTTCAGCGGGCCAGCTGAACAAGAGAGTGACGTCTCATACGATTCTGCCGATGACGCAGGTTTGGCAACAGTTAACCGAGAGAAAGGGCAAAGATAATTTTACTCTCCTTAATAATAACAATAATAATATTGGCACCACGTCTTACTACCTGTTCGGGTTATGCGCTTTTAAGTACTAATTACGCTAATGGATTAGGAATTGAGAAGGTTGAATTAGATGAAGTGAATCCACATTTGCGTGGAGGGAGAGTGGAAAATCATTTAGGAAAACCACCCCCAGTTCACCCGACCGAGATTCGAACCTCGATCTCCTCGTCCTCAGCAGTCGAGCTCAACACGACTAGCGCGTTAGCCAACTACGCCACTGAAGCGGGTTTCTCCTTAATGCTTGCAGTTGAGATGATATAATAATAATAATAATAATTTAATGTTGCTTGTCTGGGCTACATTGACCTAGTAGTGGAAATATTAGCCAGTAGGCCTACTAAAGTACCGTTATCCAGGGGACTACCGAATGTACTAATCTTGCATCTTTTCCGTGGAGGCTCTTTCCATGTCCCTATGAGATGATATTGATGGTGAGTATGAGGGTGTGGAACCAGTGTAAACATTCCACTTTCGGGAAGAATGCCCAAGGTACCAGCTGGGAATTTAACCCGGGCCCCGTAGGCTTGTAGCCAGGTGTACTGAACCACTACACCACAAGGCCAATTCACAGTTGAGGTAATATTGTGGTGTAATGAGACGCAGAACGCAGGTGAAACCAAACTTTTTAATATCTCCTCCCTCCCCCGTGTTCCAGGGGAAGTACGTCCTGTTGCGCGACCTGGCCGGAGCGGCGGTGTTCCCCGTGGACGACGACGACCTGGAGGACTCCTGCGCCCCCTTCACCAGCAACAAGACGACGGAGGAAGGCGGTGGCGTCAAGGGGAAGACCCGACACCTCCCCTGGTTGGTAGCGAGCCTGCACGACACCTTCACCCACCTGGCCCGACAGTCCAGACAGGTGGTGCTGGAGAACCTTCAGGAACAGATAAAACAGTCGACTCTCCTTACCTTCTCAGGTCAGAGGACATTTTGAGTGGTTCAACACCTGGTAGTCTTAGACCAGAGGTCTGCCTTCATTTGTAAACCCCTATCGACTTATAAACCTACCAAAGGTCCCGCAATCACCCATCGTTTCTCGCCTATACATTTTATATTTGCTCCATAAATTCAGCCTTTTTTCTTTCTTTTTTATCTCCACGTCTTACTACCCGTTCGTGTTATTAATTAAACTAATGTGCTAAGGATTAGTAAAGCTTGATTTAGAGGACGTGCACCCACGTTTGCGTGGAGGGAGAGTAGAAAAAAGTTTAGGGAAAACCACCCTCAGTGCACACAACTAGGATCGAACCCTGATTCCCCAACTTCGGCAGTCTAGTCTAACATTAGAATAGCGTGCTAGACTATGTGGCCACTAAAGCTGGTAATTATTAAACCTTTTCTCAAATAATTTTGTGCCCACCTAAATAGAAAGAAAATATCGGATGAATAAAATACACATTTTAATATTTTTTTAAAATTTACTTGAGTTATTTAACGTACATTGTTTGAAACGACTCATTATATAAGCACACACACCTTATAAGCTAACTTAAATCTAGAACAGACACAACACCCAGGCCCCCGGACGTTAATTAATCACTATGAAAGGGGAAACCCACATTTCACCGAAGATTTTTTTTCCATGCCAGGAATCAAACCCGGGACCCTTATATCAATAAACAGACACACTACCGACTGAATTAATGTGTATAACTCACATTATAATTATTTTAACGATTTAATTTTCTTATAACACTGCCGATTATGACCGATCAAGGTAGTTTTTGACCCACAAAAATATTATTATTATTATTATTATTTAGCACCGCGTCTACTACCCGTTCGGGTTATACGCTTTAAGTACTAATTACCCTAATGGATTAGGAATTGGGAAGGTTGAATTAGAGGAAGTGAACCCGCATTTTCATGGAGTGGGAGTTGAAAACCATTTAGGAAAAACCTCCCCCAGTTCACCCAACCGAGATTCGAACCTCTATCTCCCCGTCCTTAGCAGTCAAGCTCAACACGACTAGCGCGTTGGCCAACTACGCCACCGAGGCGGGTCACAAAAATAGTATTTGTCAGAACTTGATATATTTGCAATTTTAGATGCCCTCAAAGATCTACTTTTAATGACTATGTAGTTTTCTTACACGAAAGGATGAAAATTTTTGTGAAATCAACCTTTTTTTCTACACTCGATTTAGAAGATTTTTTTTTATTTGGAATTTTAATAAATCAATTAATTTAGAAATTACAAACATACTTTTTTTTTAGGTCAACATTGAGAAAACGGAATAATTTCGTTACTGTAATTTTAAATAGATTGATAATATCTGTCAAAATTGACAGCTGCATATTACATGACTTGACGTATGAATACGTTAAATATGATCTAGCAACATTTCTGGCTACCATATAAGGTTTTTCCTAAGAAAATCGTACTGAATATTTTGAACCGAAGGTCACACACTTAAGGGATGAATGAATAGCATTGCCACATCATAAGCTGTTTAATATTTTAACTCTTTTTTTCATTGTATATTATTTTTCACCAATCACGGTTTAGTGAGAGATAAAAATATTTTGTGCCGTAGTAGTGATACATTTTATAAATATAATTCACTTATTATTATGGTGCGTGCCCTGTGGTATCCTGTATATATTATTGCCGATATATTACATAGGTACTTTACTAAAAAACAAATTTATTACTTTTTATTTGATTGAAATTGTTTGTATAATATACACTCCGTAAACCCTGAAAGGTAGCAGTCTTACCTCGACGGATTACACTATATCCTATATACTACACCATAGTGGAACCAAACAACTTATTACACTAATAAAGAATATATTATCTATAAGCTTCACATATTGAAACCAAGAAAGGTAAGCTTGTTACCTTTCAAGGTAAATGAACTGTACACATTGTTACGTCACTAAAGGCAAAAAAAAAGTCTCTTGGGTCACATAACATGGTCGGTGTTGTTGTCTTTAATTCTGATGGACAGTAAATAAGCATATGGTTCTATTTCTCTGTTGTTTTGTTTTGTTTCAGGCGACATTCAACTGTCTCCTTATCGTATAACACGCATCGTGGACACTTTGGGTGCGGTTCACGTGGTCAGGAAAGAGGCGCGGACACAGTTCGAGTGCTCAAGACAAGGATACTTTGTGCATCCTCTAGGGTGCAACAGGTTGGACTACTTTCAGTTGAGGATAAATCAACCATTATAAAATTTTTTTTAGCTATTTTATTAATGTCGTTGTGTCAGGCTCAAAAGGTAGGAGTATAGGGTACGCTATAAAATGTGTTTTTGAAGCTGTTATAGAGCCTAACTTTATTTGAACAAAATAAATCAAAAACAAATCAGGCTACAGTACAAACAGAAGAGTTTAGTTTTCTTCACTTGTTGGTATCAACAGTAATTTATTGAATACATGTCATGAGGATAACGGTATTAGACGAGAAACGTTTTAAATGAAGAGAAAAGGTTTTTTTATTTAATTCTAGTACACTCGGGACATATACTCAAAAAATTTTGAGGTTACCATGGGAAGAAAATTAAATTATATTTCTACTGGAGCAATATTTTTTTTTTATTTTGACAAAAAAAAAGTTTTGCTATAAAACTACAAAATATTGGACTTTTATCGCGTTCCCTGCACTTCCAACATACATGAATTTTACTTTATTTGTACATTACGTGAATATGAATTAAATTTCTTATTAAAATAATAATAATTAGTATTATTAATATACTAGTAATAATAATATAATATTAATTATTATTACTTGTACGTTTTACATAAGAATATGAAAAAATAACGTCTCCGTATTAGAAAACTAAGATTAACGGCCGAATTGTTAGTTGTGATGACCACATTACACCCTTTCTCCGTAGAAGTTGGTACAGTGGAACCTGAATAATTCGAACTTCCGTAATTCGAAATCGTCTTTAATTCGAGTTTTTTTTTACCGATCCCGTGAATTTTGTATTAAAACCGTGTTAAAAAAATTGTGGATAGTTCAAACTTTGTTTCGGTTAATTCAAACTTTTCGTAAGTTGTAATGTACTGTGCAGTATCGTTTTCCTGCTTCTAGTTGCAACACCATGTTGTTCCATTTTTGGAAACAGGGGAGACGACGTTGGAATGCGGTCAGTGAGCTTCTTCACGCCTTTCCCCTTTCTCCCCTCCCACATACGTCTTTGTTTACACACACAATTCTGTACTCCGTTAGTCAAGGTCAAACCTCTCGAGTGGTTACGTACGCTCTTCTTAGTGATTCGGTCGTAGCTATATTCTTGTGACACGCGAGTTTATTTTGTTTTGTAGTTTAGTTTTTGTTTAGTTTTAGTTTAGCTTAGTACATACTGTACAGTAGTGTGTTTGTATGTGTGTATCGTGATATCACTGTCCAATCCACAGTCCTATAAATCATTAACATAAATTAGGATTATATTAAATTAGATTCATACACTATGACTGAGATATTTAAATCAGGAAAAGAGATTAAACTCTCTGACGTTTTAAATAAATTGTGAACAGATTATGTCCAAATACGTTAAATGAAGTTTTTGAGTTTGATTGCAAACTTAACTGTGTTTATCTTCAATTCCTTTTAAGAAACTTATTTAATTCAAATTTTTGGATAGTTTGAATTTTTTCCTGATCCCTTAAAGTTCGAATTATCCAGGTTCTACTGTACTATCTTCACCAAAAGGCGGCGGTTGCTTGGTTAGAATAGCTCACTTTCAGGCTGACGCCACGGAGCTTTACAAAGGTTTTACTGGTGGCTTAAATTAATGAGACATGGCTGAGTAGTAATTAAGAGGAAATTAATTAGTGCTCATTTAGAAAAAGGGGTAAAATCACATAATTATCATCATCAGTATGAAAATCTACTAAACCAAATTTGTATTCGTGGTGCAGTGACTAAAGGGAGTAATCAAATATCGATGGGCCCCTGGTTTGATTCCGGTTGGGGCTGATGAAAAGATTGTTTTACTTGTAAACGTGCTAGTCCTGCTAATAAATTAGTGAGTATATAGGGTTGAGTGTGTTTACCATGTTTGGATTAGTTTGTAAGTCGTGTGTTGACCTAATACAGGCGTTCATAAGGTATCTAAGTGTGTGACCTGCCCTCAGGTTCTACCGCTGCGTCAAGTTCAACCAGTACTCGGCTGACTTCACCGTGTTCGAGTACGACTGCCCCGCAGGTCTGGCTTTCGATGAGCGCTGGGAGGTGTGCGTGTGGCCTGGGTCTCTGCCCCGCGGTTCCCCCTGCACGGGCTCCAGCGAGATCGCCCCCGTCCCTAGGGCCCGCTACGCGTGTCCCGCAGTGGAGGGCTACTACGCCGACCCTGAGAACTGCCGCTGGTTCTTCGCCTGTCTCGACCATGCAAGAGATGGCGCCACGGCGCTCACGGCTTACGAGTTCAGGTGAGGTTCCGGACGGTCTCGGCGTATTAACGTCCGTTAGGAGATGTCCGCATGTCTATTCTATTTTGAGACAAAGCGTGTGGTAGATATTTATTTTTAGAGATAATGTTCCATAGTTTAGCCGGAGAAAGTGAGTGGGAAATCCAATATGTTAAAGACCTTCCCAGCGAGCTTCCTTGCTTAACCTGAACATGCCAGTTGATCACACTGGCACCGGAAAGTCACAATTTGAACTCTAAAGGATGTATTGAATCGTTGTTGTTACGTCACTACAATATACAATAGTAGCAGTAAGTTAAACCAAGGTGTTGATTTGGGCTTAACCAATTTGGACTTGCCCGTTGATTTTTAGCACTGCGTTTTACCACTCTTTCGGGCTATACGTATACATATTTACTAATTATGCTAATGAGGTTTAGATAACGAATGTTTAATTTAGATTAAATGTACCCGCATTTGCGTGAATCTAAATATATAGAGTGTAAAACCATTTTGGAAAAAAACACCCTCAGTATACTCTACCAGGATTCGAATCCCAATCTCCCCTCCTTTGGTAGTATGGTCTCTAGCGAGAGTGACGCCTTAGACCTTTTGGTCACCGAAGCGGGTGAGCTATTGTTGTTACATCATTATCAAATATTATAATAGTAGGTTCAAACAAATCTAATAGCAGCCTAATATAAGGATGGCGGAGGTTAATTTAGAGGAAGTACATCCTCATTAAATCGGAAAGAGGTTGGAAAAACAACCGTGATAACGCCTTTTTTTTTTAAACTCATCAGTGCGCAAGGTCAAGATTCTAGCTTTGACCTCTCCCATCAATACAATCTATAGCAATCCTTACTCCTTATACCACACGAGCAGTGATGTGGGTGTCTCTGAAAGGACACATAGAAATAAACTTTATGAATTCTAAAATTACAAAGTCAAATGTCCTGCCAGAGCCAACAAAACAAATTAAGATAAACGGAGTTTTTGATGGAAAGAAGAACATTATCAAAAATCTGGGTTGGCTGATTGGAAGAAATCGACTGCAATTTTGGGGAAATCTTTCAGTTTAGTAAGAAAAGTTAAGAACTGATGGTTCTTATGGTTACAAAATATCAAACTGCACGTTTTAAATAGTAAATTATTTTAATTTAAATAATTAAAATTGTATTAAACTGTTTTTTTAAGTGTTATTATACAGTTTAAAGTAATGCCACATGTCATTCTTTTTAATAACTTTACCTAGCCTAACTTTACCTAATATAACTATATTACACAACATTTTGAAAAATTTTTAAACACTTTTTAAGTTAACTGTCATTGACTCATAAAAACAGGTAATATCCATAAACAGGTAACTTAACCTATTAGTTTGTAACCAGATTTGCTAAGCAGAATAGACGCATTTAATTTTTCAAATCATATTTTGACTTTTACAAAAAATTAAAGTTATAATTAACTAAATAAATGTAATTAATAACAAAACATTACATAAAACCCTCAGATTGTAATTAAAAAATGGGTGCGAAATGTAATTTAACAAAATTGCTCATAGCATTGCTTGATATACGACTTTTTGGTGGAGGAGGGCAGTAAATAACCGGTGACATGTTATCAACCACGTGGTCCCCATTTTACCAATCACACATAGGTTATGATCTACGTATTAATATACATTGTAAACATAAGTATTTTCGTTGATAGCTGTCTATTGAGTGATGAGAACATATTACAGGTTAAGTATAGACAATGTTTGCCTACCCTATAAACACACACGTGGTGTAACCTATTTCTCAAACTTAACATCAGATGACATTAGCTGTGATACATTTCTGTTTGTTCTGTTATAAATTATAATAAATTGCTCTCTGAAGCGAAAATACACGAGTTGGTACACACCCTGAATAAAATTGTACATCAAACTAGAGTCACCCCCTTCGGTGGCCGTATGGTTTAAGTAAGAGCGCCCACCAAAGTGACGTAACACATGATATGGCAGAAATATGACAGTGACATATAAGTGACGAAACCCACGTGTGACTCAAAGCACACATGAATGATTTATTTAGCAGCAATACATTTAGTAATAATGTCAGCCTCTAATGATAAAATGCTTTGGCTTTGTTGAAATGATTCAATATGATTAAATACAATAAATTATTATGATCACGATAAATGACTCTTTTAAGGGCATCTATTTTTCCTTTTTTGCAAGAATATGTTTTAAAAAAAACGTGGTGCTTCCAATATTTTTAAAGAGTTGAATATGTCTAGATAAATTTCAATAGTTTTTTACAATAGTAATAATAATACTTATTACCCGCTCGGGTTAATAACTTAAGTGCTATTATTACTCTAATGGGTTAGGAATTGGGAAGGTTGAATATAAATGAAGTGATCCCACATTTGCGTGGAAGGAGAGTGGAAACATATTTAGTAAAAACTACTCCAAGCTCACCCGAGCGAGATTCGTACATCGATCTCCCCATCCTCGACAGTCTAGCTCAACACGAAACTTGCGCGTTAGCTAACTACGCCACCTAGGTGGGTAGTCGTTTTACAGACTGAGTAAAGAAACCTTTCATTTATTAGTAGAAAAATTATACCACACCTGAGCTAAGGGTCCGGGTTTGACTCCCATGATGGTCGAAAAATGTATAATTGGTGAAATGTGAGTTTATCCTTTCACAGTGGTAAATTAATGGCTGAGAACTGGATTTTGTGCCGGTCCTAGATTATAAGGCATGCGACAGGCCTATCAAGCCGGTAGTGGAAATACATATGGATTGGTTAGAAAAAAAACTGACTCAGGCTGGAAACATTAATGGATGTAAATTAAGAAAAATTGAACCTGCGATTTTCAAACATGATACAAACTTAAGGACGTGTGTCTCACCTGAAGAAGTTATTTTAATAACTTCAAACACACGTCAAGCTAATTAAATTAAATAGCTTGCCCGGAACCTGCGACAAAAAGTGGAGCAGGCACTGTCTGACACTGACGTGGCGGGTGTCGCGTCACTTCAGTGGGACATGACTCATATGTTTACGTTGGTTTAACCTGAAAATACATGTTGGATGCCAAATCATACGTCACGCCATCTTGGTGAACGCTCGCCTTAAGGCATCACTTCAGCAATAGACTGATCTACCTGTAGTGGGAGGATCTGGGTTCGAATCCAGGTCGTTTGTACTGTGGGTGGTTTTTACTAAGTGTTTTTCAACGCTCTTTACTCAAATGCGGGTACACTTCCTCTAAAGTTCAGCCATCTTTCACTCTAGTATATTAACGTAGTTAGTACATATGCGTGTAAACCGAACGGGTAGTAAGACTGGGTGTTAAAATATATTTTAAAATAAACAACTAAGACTCGATTCTATCCTTACAGGTGTCCCTTCGGCCTCGTGTTCGATGAGAGGAAACTGGTGTGCGACTGGCCTTGGCTAGTTGGTGGCTGCGGTAGCGGTTATGGTGGTGGCGCCTATTTTGGTGCCGTGCAGTTGGACAGTGGGGCGTATTACGGCGCCTCTAGCGCAGCCGGAGTCGGCGTGGGACTTGCCGGTTCTAGGGGGTATAATGCCGCTGATTTCGGTGACAGTGCCCGTCTACAGGGAGCAGGTCGAGGAGGCAACCTCGCCATCGTTGGCGCCGGACGCGGGGACTCCCTTGCCACCCGAAACGGCCCCGGTTACGTCGCCACAGGAGCAAACATAGCGACCATCGGGGTCCAGCCCATCTCTGGAAGTGGTTTTGGATCTGGAAGAGTGTATACCTCAGGCGCAGGTGTTGGTTCTGGTGCGGCCTCTGGCGCCGGGCGGGGCAGTGTACAGTATGGTAGCGGGGAAGGTTCGGCGGGGACATACTCTTCAAGAGGGTTTGGTAACGCCGGAGTCGCAGCTGGCGAGAGCTTTGGTAATGTGGGTGGAACCTCAAGTTCGTACGATCATGATAGGAATATTCCATCCTTCGCGGCGCTGCCAGATTCTTATGTTTCAGGAGGAAGGATTGACAACACTGGAGGTGTCGTTTTAGAAACCAATCTCGTTGGTGTTCCTGAATATGATAGTAGGTTTGGGAGTGTAGGCTTTGGTAGAGGTGCAGGTACCATCGGGGTAAATAGAGGGGGTGTTGGAAGTGCATTCAGTTTCTCAAATATTGCTGGTGGAGATGCTGCAGGAAGATACAACGCTAATGCTGCTGTTGTTAACTCAGCTGTTGTTAGGAACAATTACGCAGCGAATGCTGCCAATTCGGCTGCTGCTGCTGCCAATGACGCTGCCACTAGAAACGCTTACGCCGTAAATGCCGCCAATGCTGCCAATGCAGCCGCTGCTAGGAATGCTGCTGCCAATGATGCTGCCACTAGAAACGCTTACGCCATAAATGCCGCCAATGCTGCCAGGAATGCTGCGGCCAATGATGCTGCCACTAGAAACGCTTACGCCGTAAATGCCGCCAATGCAGCCGCTGTTAGGAATGCTGCTGCAAATGAGGCTGCCTCTAGGAACGCTTACGCAGAAAATTCTGCCAATGCAGCCATTGCTAACGCTGCTGCTGCAAATGAGGCTGCTTCTAGGAATGCTTACGCTGTGAATGCTGCCAATGCTGCCAACGCAGCTGCTGCTAAGGAATGCTGCTGCCAATGAAGCTGCCACTAGAAACGCTTACGCCGTAAATGCTGCCAATGAAGCCGCTGCCAGGAATGCTGCTGCCAATGAAGCTGCCTCTAGAAATACTTACGCGGTAAATGTTGCCAATGCTGCCAATGACGCTGCCACTAGAAACGCTTACGCCGTAAATTCTGCCAATGCAGCTGCTGCTAGGAATGCTGCTGCCAATGAGGCTGCCTCTAGGAATGCTTACGCTGTGAATGCTGCCAACGCAGCTGCTGCTAGGAATGCTGCTGCCAATGAAGCTGCCTCTAGGAACGTTTACGCAGAAAATTCTGCAAACGCAGCCGCTGCTAACGCTGCTGCAAATGAGGCTGCCTCTAGGAATGCTTACGCTGTGAATGCTGCCAATGCTGCCAACGCGGCTGCTGCTAGGAATGCTGCTGCCAATGAAGCTGCCACTAGAAACGCTTACGCCGTAAATGCTGCCAATGCAGCCGCTGCTAGGAATGCGGCGGCCAATGAGGCTGCCTCTAGGAATGCTTACGCAGCAAATACTGCCAATACTGCCAACGCAGCTGCTGCTAGGAATGCTGCTGCCAATGAAGCTGCCTCCAGAAATGCTTACGCTGTAAATGTTGCCAATGCTGCCAATGAAGCTGCCTCTAGGAACGCTTACGCAGAAAATTCTGCCAACGCAGCTGCTGCTAGTAACGCGGCTGGTATAGCCTCAGATTCCTTCAGTTTTGTTAGTAACACTGGTATCCAGAGTGGTTATGCTGGTGGTAATCAGGGAGGTAGTGGATTAGCATTTGTGCCTGTGGAATCACCTAGATCAGCCGTGTTTAATACTTTCAACAGTCCATCCACTTCTTTCAGAAGACCACAAGTCAATATTGTACAACCTCAGGCACAATTGGTTCCAAATGTAGCAATTGACACTTCAAACACGCAGTTTGTTCAAAGCACGCCGACACCATTTTATAGTATTTCTAGCACGCCAAGACCATTCTATAGTATTTCTAGCACGCCAAGACCATTCTATAGTATTTCTAGTACGCCAAGACCATTCTACAGTGTATCTAGTACCCCGCAACCTCAAGGTTCTGGCGTATTTTTAGACAAACCTAGTGTGCCTCTTGTAGAGAAGGTTTCGTTCTATCAGAGCACACCTCAAACTTCGTACAGGAGACCTCAAGCACAGTTTGTTCAAACTGTTGTAGAAACCCCGTCAGTGCCAGTAATACAACAAGGACCCGATATTTCATTTGTGTCAACCACCCCACGTCCGGTTCAAAGAAGACCAGTAATTCAACAGAATCAATTCGTAGCAGTGGACACACCCGTAGTTACATATCAGAGCACGCCAAGACCTGTGTATGGACCACCTCTCGTGGCTAAAACACAACTTTTGGAAGGTGGTTTTGGAGCAAGAGGCGTTCCTTTAGTTCAGCAGAGTCCTGTGACAACGTTTGTCCAAACCGGACCACAAACAACATTCAGGGAAACAAAAAAAGAGTTTTTTCAACCTCTTGTACAGGTGACTTCAGCTCCTGTTGTTCAGCCAGTTGTCGTGGACACCGCCAGGGTGTCTTACAAAAGACCAGTGGTACCACAGTTGCAATACGAACCAAACATTGCGCAAACTCCTCTTGTCCAAGAAGCTGTGTCTGTCGGTCAGCCACAAGTTTTTGATAACGCTGAAGTGAGTTTCATTCAAAGCACGCCAAGGCCATCTTATAGAAGGCCTATTGTGACACAAACGCAAACGCCCCTATTTCAACAGGTAGTTGGTGGAGCTCCTCAACAAACGTCCTTTCAAACTTCTTACAGGAATAAAATAGTGAAAGCTTTCCCAAGTGTCCAGACAATTGTCCAGACGCCCCAAATTCCAGTAGTACAAAATGTACCTGTAACTACATACAACGCACAGGATATATCTAGGACAGTCACATCCGTTCCAGTGACAACTTACAGAAGACCGGTGACCAGACTGCGGCCAACGGTTCAGAGCCTTCCTCTCGCCCCCACTGCCGATTCTTTCCAAGGAACAGATAAGGCAAGAACATTCGATTACTCCTACGGCCAGCCAGCTGTTATCCGCGCTAGACCACAAGGTTTTCGCTATGATTCTGGTGCTGGGTACGTATCCTCCACCATTAGGCCTACAGATTTTGTGACGGTATCGACCCCAAGAACACCGACGTTTGTTTCCGGTGGGTCTCAAGGCTACGCCTCCTCCAGCGGAGCTGGGTTTTCGACACCCGTCTCTCTCCAAGAGGCTGAAGTTCCATTTATAGAATACGAAGGTGATTTTGGTGCCAAGACCGCATTCTTCCGTGACGGATTAGCCCCATCCTACCAGAAAGATAACCTTTCATCTAATCAATCAAGATTTGCTCAAGGAGTGAACTTTAGACAACGCCTCAGGACACCAATAGAGGGAGGAGAGAGAGGCGTTGTTTTCACTCAGGGTGAAGGTTATCAATTCAACCAACGTATTGTCCCTTTGGCTCCTGCTATTAGCGCACCTCAGTCTGTCGCGTATACCACGCGTGGAAGCTACTCTGGTGGTAGGAGACGCCCGGTGAACGTTTCTAACGGTCAGGTATACCCAACAACATTCAGACCCACTGTTGTCTCTACTTATTCAACCACTGCACCAGAAGTGTTTTTACCTTCTCTCTCCACTCCTATCTTCAGATCCTCAACTGTTGCTCCAATAAGTTCTGTCTTCTCGACTCCTAAGACCGTTACATATCCCCAAGACTACGTAATTTCAGCTCCTAAGGCTGTTTCCAGTTTATCACCCTCTGTCACCAACTCATATTCCCAGACCAGACCTTCCAGAGTTCGTGTTGCTTCTCAGTCTGATACAACCGACACGTACGTCAACAGTAGCCCCGGATATTCTTCGATACAGGGTCAAGTAAGGAAGGGAAATACCAATAAAAATAGAATCTCAGGAGAAAGAACGGGAACACTTGATGAAAATGTCGATGTTTTGCTTAACAAATACTCTGGAAATTTTGGTGGCATCTTGAATAACAACAACAACAACAACGAAGGCTTCATCAGCGATGTTATCGAAGGAGACTTAGCAAGAAAGCAGGGTGAAAGAGCAGGAAGCAGAGGACGCTTAGAGTTATCTACGTTGGCTCCTAATATCGACTCAACCACGTCATTAGGAAGAGGGCGCGTTGGGGGATTTACTTCAAAAACTCAGGGATCCAGACTCTCAACAGCTAGCCGAGGCAATGGTGGTTATGGTGATAACTTATCATCAGACATATCTACTGATGATGACAAGACAGAACTCGGAACCGCAACTATATATGACGAGGACGGTGGTGTTCAGTTTGAGGCTGTTAAGATAGGTTATGGAAAGACAAAGGGTTCCAGGGAGCCCATTGTGGTCGTAACTCGTCTCAGTGACGTCAACCCAATCTTAGTCGCCAAGCTTGGAGCGCAGTGTACCTGCACCAAGTCTAACCTAGTGCAACTGAAAAGGCCTGAGTCAGGTAGAGGTCCCACATATCGTGGTTACAGCTCGTCTCCTGACTATGATACTATAGATGGAGTGTCAAGCACGACCTCACTTCCTATCTTGACGTCCTCATACTCTCCTAGAGAATACGTGAGTCCTACCACACTATCAGGACGACCTTACAATGTGCCCAGAAGGAATGGTTTCAGATCTAACGTGTCTCCTGGAGTCACTTTGGTCACTCAGGCCCCCACCTTGTCCTCAGTGCTCTTATCCGGGTATCCATCTTCAACCACACCAAGGATTGTTGGCATCAAATCTCGAGAGCAGCTTGTGAACCCTGTTGTATCAATCGCTCCTCAACCTAGCTCAGTATTTTTGACAGGTGCACCCACAGTTGTCTCTCTGTCTTCTCAGCCGTCTGTTCTTGTCGATACAACTTCAAGAAGGGTCCCTATCAATTCGGGTAGGCCATCGGGATATCCCAGAGGAAGGTTTGATGTTGACGGATCGTCCAATTACAGACCGGGTGCCGGCTACGACTCTGGTCCACGTGACGAGCTTAGTGGCAGCCCAAGTTCAGACGACTCCGTGCGTACCGGAGGGGACCCCATTCTGGGAGGTGCTTCAGGTCCAGGTCTGCGAGGTTCTTCAAAGTCTGGTCTGAGAGGAGGATCTGGGTCCGGTCTGGGAGATGCGTCGAGGTCCGGTGCAGCCGCCGGGGCGTCTTTCGACCGCTACGGCCCAGGAGGTCTGCGGGGTATTGACGAGACGCTGCAAGGTTCCGTAGACTGCCAGAGACCCGGTCTCTTCAGACACCCCAAGTACTGCAACAAGTTCTACGCGTGCCACTGGGACGAATGGAAGAGCCGCTACACACTTCACGTGTTCAACTGCCCGGTGCAACTAGCCTACGATTCAAGTCTCGGCGCTTGCAACTGGCCTTCCCAGGGCCCGGCCTGCTCCGATGACAACCTTTTGGTGTAAAAGTTGCGTTAATATAAATTAGGTATAATAGGTAAAGTGGTGGCTGTTATGGTTCAATCGTCGACATGTAGTTTAACATTCAGAACCGCTGAAAATGAAGATGGCATTTTAAAAACAAATTAATACTTCCTTCAAAAAATATTTATGAGCTGATCCCACAACTGATCAACCAAGGTATTAAATAACTGGGACATTAAATACATGATTAATAGGGTATATTGGATAAATAACCACGCCCGAACCAGAAATTGCAACGAAGCTCGGTTTTCCGCAATCTTCATTTTATAACAACAACATTTGTATGAGTGAAATAGTTTTATTATTTTAAATTAATTATTCATTTTGTTGTAGATTTTTTAAATATGTTAAAATTGTTTCCCTTGCACTGCGATGCCATACCTGGTTCGTACTATATTTTCTACCTAAGTTAACTGTTGGGTGGGACGGACTCTTAAATGTATAATAGTTTTTAAATGATTGTTCATATGTTTAGATATAATTGAAGTGATATTGCACTTTCAAGACGTAATAATCAGTATCAATTGAATTATGTTTAGAGAACATGTTTGTGAATTGTAATAAAACAATATTTTATTATATTTCTTGTGAACGATAATGTAATTTTAAAACTCATTTTGTATTTACTTACGCGTGTATTTTTAAAGTATAGTATTAATCTATTTCTGGCTTCAAATTCGTCAAGTAAAATGTGTTGATGAATTTAACCATCAATTATTTCGACGATAAAACCATAAGCATGCCATAATATTTAAAGGATTCAGGCTAAGAAAACAGGCACTTGACAGTTTTTTAACAGATAATTTATAAAACGTTTAACAACAGCACTCACATGTATATACAGCATATGACATTAATGCGCATTCCAAGTGTAAGCTAAACATTACAATATCTAAATTTTAAATTAATGTGGCTTAATCTGTTTGTTTTTTGCCTGTAACCTTCAAAAATCAAGTATCTTAAGGACAGAAAATGAAAATACTTGTTCAGATTTCAATCCTATGACAACTGGGATCGCTTTAGTAACACAGTTCAGCGTGTTTGGACTTAAGGACGTTGCCTAGATGTGAAGTCATGGCTGGCCAAGATAGGATTTCCCATGTTAATAAATTTGGGTGATATAACGTTGAAATGAAAACGGTACATTCTTAAATAATTCTAAAAATACTCCTACAGTGTCACAAAATTATTATTTTTACCTTGAAGTAGTTTTTTTAAGGTATTGTTTTTATAAATAAGCCACAACTTAGACTATTTGGCTTGGTCACTAAAATGGCCTGTAGAAGTCTTCTTGCCAGGATGTAGATTAAAAAAAAGTTCGTGGAAGCATATGTCTATCTAGGATAGTAAACTAGGAAAAACGAAATTTTAAACAGCAAATTAATGTTTTCAAGACGCAAATAGTATAGTGGGTGTGTAAACTCGTCATAGGGAGAGGGGAGGGCTATTAGCAGATAAACACAAGTCCCCGTAGCATGAACTGCTCAATTTATTATATCTCTTTCTATTTCGCACATTGGTATAAAAATTTGATAGTGCTTAGATTGCTTAGGTGCATCAATTTAAAATGCAGCCTGCTTTACTAAATAGATCTTAAAGCTCCAAGTAGGTAACGTCGATAAATGGTCCAAGCAATTTAAACATGGAGGAACACAAATTCCTCTTTTAATTTCATCGGCGTGTCAAATGGAATGTTGGTCTGGCTTTAAAGAGGGCCGCCTAATTTAATACAGAAACGTGTTACAGATGTTTAGAATCCTTTCATTATTTAAGAAGTGTTTTGTTATTATAAAATATGGTTCAATACAAAATAAAAGAGAAAGGTGTCCTTATAGTACTCTTAAAACCTGTCATTATAATTTATAATTTCAAAAATTAAAATATGAAAAGGTAAAATTAGTTCATTTACAACGACTTTTGCTGTGAAATATCTTGGATTTAAGATCCAAGTAAATTATTAGTAACAAATCTCCAACCTTTTACAGATAAATAAAGTCATATATTATTTGGATCATGACATATAAATTTAAGGAATACTGTTTTAGGGGTTTTGTTATCTCAGGCTTGCCATTTTAAATATAAGAAATACCACGTAGATAGTATATCTCCCTTATAGAAGGCGGCGCCATTAAACCTTATTTCCAACAGACAAGAATATTAACTGTGATATGTAGGATATAATTGTGTTTCTAGAAATCTGAATAACAATTTTTCAAGTAATGTAGATTTAAGGAATGGTTTTTCTCAATGTACCTACTATAAATGTAATATTATAAGTGAAGGATTATTTACATTTTAAGTAAACATTTCGAAGACCTTGAGGAAGCATTCTATTTAAGACAAGTTGTGAAATAAATTGTAATAAATTTTTCATTTCGCTAGCAATTAAATTGAAAGGTCTTACATTTATATGACTCAATTATGTAAAGTGCCATATTTTTTTGTGAAAAAAAAAGAATGGGCTATAGATTAGTAATATCAAAAATTAATATTTGTTTTAAATAAAGATAATGCCGCAACACACTACCTTAAACAGAATGCTTCAATTTATTAAAAAGCAGACAATTATTGCAGCAGTTTGTAATAGTTTTCTATTTATTCAACATGTATTTATTTCTTTATATAATAAACCTTAAACACGACATGTGTACAGTGTAAATTATTTATTGTATTATATTGGAAACTAATTTGTACAAAATAAACTTTATATAGCTTTGAAACATATTGTTTTATTCCAACAGCTCTCCTATAAGTCTCGTAGGCGGTCATATTTCAACTCCTTGGTAAAATAACTGTTAATATTATTATTATTATTATTATTATTAGCATCACGTCTTACTACCCGTTCGGGTTATACGCACTTACGCTAATGTGTAATGGTAGGGTGATTGTGAGATGAAATGAAGGACCTACAGTTTGACGTTGAATCCGAACCACGGTGGAGGCCTGGCATTCCTCACATTCACAAGGTGTCTTGTCAGAGGTGAAGGAAGGGTTTGGTAATCAGATAAATCAAAATAACTGTTATTTATCATTTAAGTGCTAAGGCGAGGCAGTGTTTTTGCATTGTGATAGGTAAAATAGATTAAATATCGATCCAGTAAAATATTAATCTTCTTCACATGGTGATGTCAACAGTTGTTGAATACCTGATATGAGAATAGTGACATTAGATGACAGACTTTTTGAATGAAGATTAAAAGTTCTCGGTAAATACCAGGATATACTTGACGGATATTCAACAACTGTTAGCCGAGTCTTTCAGGTCCCGGAAGTTCATGCTCTTGAAAACCAAAAAAATGTAACCTAAAAATATTTAATTAATGCTCTCAAAAAAAAAGTATTAACAAATTAGATGTACAGTACTTAAAAACTCAGTTTTTTATCTTCATAAATACAAAAGAATCTCTTAAAAAATTAAATAACACCTTTAAAACACAATTGTTCTTCTAGTTCATTTATGGTAATAGGTATGGAATCCCGCAAATGAAGAAATAAATAATAAATAGTAGGACTAATATATCTATTAAAAATAGCTTACTTAGAACTGTTATGTCAGAAAACATTAGGCTATGCCCATTGTTTTATGTCTGACCCTACTAATAATTAGACAGAAAAAAAGGAATGCTCCAAGAAAATGGAAATGATAAAATTGTGAATTAAAATATTACTTCTTGTGTGTTACGATTATTATGTAATGATTCTAAAAATGACATAGAAGGCACGTTACGAGTAAAAACAAGAAAAAAATGTCCCAAAAAATTGAAAAAAGAAGCCACAAAATGGCACTAACCGTAAAAATCCTTTAAATATGTAAAAATATGCACAGTAAAAGTCATGTTTTCAATATCATGGTGTTTATACACAGGTTACCATTGCGATCGACTTCACAGAAAAAAGATGCGATGTCATCAACTTCCGGGCATTGGTAATATGTGTCTAGTCATCCAATCTTTCTTTCGATTTTCTTGTTTTTTAGGTATTTAACGTGTACTTTATGACCAGACTCTTTATAACAGCATACAACTTATAATCCAACTTAAATCTAGAACAAACACAACACCCAACCGTTAATTCATCATTGTGAACGGGGAAGCACACATTTCAGAAATTATACATTTTTCGGCCATATAAAGAATCGAACCCGGGACCTTCAGCTAAGTATCAATACATGTTACCGACCTATCTAGGGTGTCACACTTCAGGTAATTAATAGTAATCACAATACACTCTAATATCATTAATGATTATTAAGCTTACAAACTTAACTAAACCGGAATTGTTTTGCCGCCGCGTCTTACAAACCTCTCCAATCTATTTGAATTTTAAATATTCTGATGAAGTAGAGGCGAGTAAGCTAGTGGTTCTAGGAAATGTACTCACATTTGTGTGAAGGATGATATAAATACCAAATAGAGCAGACCATCCTTATTACACCCCCGACCACTGGAAAACCAAACTAAACGACCGTAACCCTTTAGTCTACGTGCCCACCGATTCAGGTTAAGCCAAGTTAGGGGGCCGTCCTTAAATTACGTAAGGTTTTTTTTTACAACCCCCTCCCCCCCTTACTCTTGAATAAGGAATCCTATGATTTTTAGTCCCCCTTTCCCTTTATCTTACGT
>CABEEJ010006362.1:0-33311 GCA_901482245.1 Timema douglasi
CCAGTAGTTTCGGAGCCTATTCATTACAAACAAACAAACAAACAAAAAATCAAACCTTTCCTCTTTATAATATTAGTATGATTACGATTATAACCACATCTAAAAAGGATATTCTTGCTATCTTGATTGGTCACTCATATGTAGCTGATAATTTCCGTACGTCCATCACAGACTCTGTCTCAAAATATGAGCTAAGAATAGCCTTCAGCACGGGATGATTCCTGGATAGCTCAGTGGTTAGTGCATTGGCGTACTAAGCCAAAGTTCCCGGGCTCATTTCCCGTGTCCAGGTGTCATTATTAAATTTAGAGAATATGATATTTATATGCGGCCTCCCAACGCAACCCGGTTCAGCCTAGTTGCAGTCTCACCAGGAATGTGTATTTTACAACTAGACAAGCAAGTTCATTCATTGCCTACAATAACTTCTCAATCTTACAGCTGTGTGATAAAAAAAAATTATTTATAATATATTGATAGTATTGAAAAAATAATGTATTTACGCTATATTCCTAAAAATGACACAAACCAAGAAAATATACCCTAAATATGCAAAATGAAAACCAGAAAAAAAAGACCAAACGATGATCTATAGAAAGACGTTTCCGCCGCCAGAATATCACGAACAAAATTTATTTGAACATGAAAATTGTCTTTGATGCACGAATGTAAAAAAAAATTAATAAAATACACGTCATAAAAATCATGGACATGGTCATTAGCATTGCGTGATTTGATCATGACTTTTTCTCGTCATCCAAAAATTTCTGTTCTAATGTCGCTATTCTCATGAGTCGTGACAAATTATTCAAAAACCGTTAAGATTAATATTTGTATAAATGTTAACTAAACGTATCTACTAGAGTAATATTTTATTTGGTCAAATAATTTTATTTTTTCGTTTAAAAAACTGAAAATTATTGACCGTTCAGCTCTTAACGCATTATTTAATGCTACGATTTCGCGCCGAAATAAAACCTAAAGATTCTAACAGGGCTCTTTTTCACTAACAACACTATAGTTTGAGTTCTATTAATATAAAAAATATGTGAAAATGTGACATTAGCTCACTTTCAACGACTTTTTAATCATATTAGCTTTGGTATGAGACTAGGGCAAGACAAGTAAGAAACAGACTCTCAACCTGACGGGGGTTTATTTGCGCTCCTTTTGCCAGCTTGTGTACTTCAACACTGGGCTTCGCTAGAGTCACTGCTGGGTGATGATATGATCGCAGTGATCCTAGTGGTGAAGGACTGAAGCTGCCAAAAGAATCGCAACCATTTTAACCTGGAGGTTAAGTGTCTGGGTAAATTATTTGTCTGTGGACTAGGCTCAGTGAAAAGGGGCTTTGGATTTATCCTTCCTCTGACAATCACAATACCTTTTATAGGCTCACTATAGAAATGTTTAATATATTTGAGAGCTAACATCAAGTTTTTCTATTGACCTTGAGATAATAAGTCTCGTAGTTTTCTTTCCTCTATTATGACATGACAACTTGTGGTTGCGGGTGAGGGGCTAAAGGGAGTATAATCTTAGAATAGAGTAGTACCAGAAAATGACACATAGCATTGTAATTTAAGCCACGTGACCTGACAGCGATTGATACTTTCTTGCTGACCTAGCTCAAGTTCCCCAGTAAGTGACACGGTCGTCCTGTATGTAAAGTGATTTTTTTTTACTAAAGAAAGGAAAATAGAGGAGAGGAAGAGAAGGAGGCTAAACAATACGGCCACTTCAGTGGAATGTTTGCAAGATTGCACCCTGGTCTCTTCCCTACAAACCTCCTAAACTGAGGGGTTTGGGGGGAGAGGGGAGTGGCGGCGACGGTGTATCGGTGGCGCCTGGAAGACGTGCATCCACCCCTCAGAAACACACACCACCACCCCCTTCCGACCAGGATCTGGGGTGTAATTTATCCATTCCCGACCCTCGTCTTGGCACATCTTCCGCGCTGTAGCTAGGAGGACTTTCTTTCGGTACAGCCCAATTTCCCCAGGAAGAACCTTATGTGACACCTATTTATTATTGGTTCATTCTAACCTCAGACCTGAAGTAAACAAACATTCCCATATCCCTACGCGAAGGACCTACACGATTGGTGGAACACTAGTGCAATATTTTTAACAGGTAATCATGTATAGCCAGTACCATAGCAAAGTAGGTCACTAAGAATTTTTCTATTTTTTATTGTTTTTAAATTTCCTGTCTTATGTTTAACAAAACTTGGGTCAGTCTCCGCAAACGTCATTGACGGGCAGCACTCAACACTGCTGAGATGAACTGTCGACTGACCGTTGCTGACCATGCGATAAAGGACAGTATCATCGGGTGGGTCCATCAACGCTGAGTCAGGAGTCTGTTGGTATTTCTAATGTTATTTTAAAACAAGTTTATTACAAAACATAGGCGGGACTATTTAGTGAAAAGATACCATAGACGTCCGTTCAGTAGCAAATCAGAGCTGGCTTTGTTTACATCAGGTCTCAGCTTAGGATGAATCAATAATAGAAGAGATATTAGATCTACTTAAACATATTCATAAGCCAATTCATGAGATCTTCAGCTGCCACTTTTGATATATATTATCAATACAAATACAATCACATTATTACTACAGTAAAATGTTTTCCGTTGGGAAGTATGTTTTGTATTTTCTAAAGTACCCTTCATATGAAAATTGGAGTGTAGACGCGGGATACTTTACCCATAGCTGTCTAGTCTGCAAAGATAAACTTAACTCCCACAGGAGGGAGGCCTTCTGCTCTATGGTCGCTGGAAGAAGGTGGCGTCCCCCCGGATCGTGGAGTAGGCCCGGGTAAAAATATGGGAAGAGGATTTATTTTATCACTGCATCTTACTACCAATTCGGGTTACACGCTTATTTACTAATTACGCTAGTAATGTTATAAGGGATGAGGAATCTATTTATAAAAATGTATCCGCATTTGCGTGGTGGGAAGTGGAAAACCATTCAGGAAAAACCACCCTCAGTACACTCGACCAGGAATCTAACTTAGATCTTCCCGTAATGAGCAACCTATTCGATTGTGAGAGTGACACCTTAGAACAATGGTCTCCAAACTACGGCCCACGGGCCACATCCAGCCTGCCACAAGTTTATATCTGGCCCGTTCCAAGATTTTATCAAAAAACAAATTAATTGTTTCGCTTCGTTATTTATTAACCACACAGTTTATTAGACAAGTCCAGTTTCTGTCCGCACGCGTGCTTTCCCCCAAGACACCAAACCAGATTGCTGTCGGAATGGCAAACCCTCATTTTCAGTCACAGGCACCATTCTGTATACCGACAACAGAACGACTTGACTGTGACAATTTTTAGGTAGTTCCAAGTCTCCCGGCAGAGGGTTATCAAAGGAAAGTTCTGAAAGATGTTACCTAATTTTTTTTAAGCAATTATATTGACTAATTATTAAAAGTATAATTTATTAAATATAAAGTGAGTCATTTCTTACAGAGAAGAATCAACGCCAATCCCTTTTATCAAACACTGACTGGCCTTGGAAAGTGGATTTTTTTTATAGACGTGACTGGCAATATGATATGAATGTAAATTTGCATGTTGAAACAAATTTGATTTATGATCTATTTGCGCATGTCAAGGCATTCAGGGCAAAAATCATGCTACTTGAAGAACAGGTGAACGTTACTTTGGCCCGCAAAAAATGTGTAAAATATATTATGTGGCTCGCATAGCAAAACGTTTGGAGATCCCTGCCTTAGAATATACCATGCAGCCATCGAAGCGGGTAAATTGGGTTAAGCATATGCGTATAGCCCAAACGGGTTGTGAGACGTGGTGACAAAAAAAACAAGATCTACTTTCATTGTCACACCAATCCACCGTCTGTATCTGACGGACGTAAAGTACTTCCTAGCTCGGCACTCTCCCTCACTAAAGATTGTTACGGTTGTTTCTCGTTCAGAAGAATGGGACGGTTTGTTTGATGGAGAAGGGGTGAGGGTAGAGTGTCAGGAGAGTTACAATCAAACATCATTTGTTCTTCTGGACAAGTAGCCGTGTTCTTCTCTCCCCCAGTGGCCGCATTATTTAGCGAGGGAGCCGCCGAGATCACTTGTCACGTGGTCACATGGACGAACACGTTGGAATGGAGGTAAAGAGGATGAGAGAATTCTTGAGGCGGAATGTAAGAAAAGAGGGAAGAGAGGATTCTTGAGGTAGAATGGGAGAAAAGAGGTGAGAGAGGATTCTTGAGGTGGAATGGAAGAAAAGAAGGGAGAGAGGATTCTTGAGGTAGAATGGAAGAAAAGAGGTGAGAGAAGATTATTGAAAGAGAGTGTAAGAAAAGAGGGGAGAGAGGATTCTTGAGATAGAATGGAAGAAAAGAAGGGAGAGAGGATTCTTGAGGTGGAATGTAAGAAAAGAGGGGAGAGATAATTCTTGGGGTGGAATGAAAGAAAAGAGGATGAAGGGAGTCTTAACGTGGATTGTAAGAAATGAGGGCGAGGGGAGTCTTTAGGTGGATTGTTTAACTTATTGATCAATCGCCCCTTATTGGGCGTCAATTGTACATTATTGAATCAATCGCCCCGCTTTGGGCGTCGATTGCAACACTACGAATTAATTCCCTTATATAATAATGCTGTGATGATGTTTAGGTTGTCTATAGCTCCATGGTCAAGCACTAATTAAAAGTTATAGTTAATAAATGTAAGAAAGATAACTGTTGATGGTTGTTTATTCACACACGGTTTATTTAAATGACATCTGTTAATTTCTTATACAAACTTCGATTAAATGCTTTATATCACTGCACACTTGTGATATTAATGTAAGTTATTTTATACTGTGTTAGACTGTGACTGCGTTGTGCGTGTTTCTGACTGACTTGTGCGTGTAGATGGATCCCTGGTGTCGATGTTTGGATCCTGAATGGATGCCTGTCTGTCGCTTGGCTGCTTGGTTGATACGCACAAACGGTTTATATATTACATACCCCTTACATCTTTCTTCCCTTCATCAACAGTGTAACAACTAACTAATAGAATGAGTCCTGGTGACAGGTGTTGTGAAGGCTAGCTTCTTATTGGTATAGGGAATTGGCGTCTTTGCCAAATACTGCGGATTTGTTCCTTTTAACAGGAAATAGCGCAGTTGTTCGTTTAACAGGAAATATGGTATAAAAATATATTTTAAAGGTGTAATCCTTTTCACATTATTTCTGAGAAGCGCGTGTTTCTTCATGGATGAATCTTAAAAGGATACTCTACATATATTACTTTAAAGAAAAATTACCTTCATCCATGACTTTTTTATATAATTTAGAGTAATTCAAACCAATATAATTACAATTGGAAGAAAAGAGGGAACAAGGGAGGAAAGTATTTAAGTGTAAAGGAGGAAAATTCGAGTTAAGGTACTTATTTTTTAATCATCCACGCAAATATTCAAGATTTCTAATCCAAATCTGTATCCGGTAAAGGTTCCGTGTTTGGTTCGAAATTCCGAATCTTTACTATTTTAAAAATTCATATCGGAATAGAAATTTCAAATCCAAATAGACCCAATATTCGAATTTGAAGGTCTTTAATTCAAATTTCTAATCTAAAAGTCAAACTTTTGAATAATTAAAACGCTTAAAGAAGTTAGTGTAGATCCAATATTTGACTTGATTAAAGAAACTTGAGAATCTCGTTTTATTTAAACTTTAATCTTTATTTAGACAAACCATGTATTTTTACAGCACTAAAAAAAATACATAAAATAGCTTAATAGTTTATTATAAAATACTCTTTAAAAGTTGACATTTTCCCTCTGAAAAGTACAAAAATCCACATTTTCCTGTTGATCATTAAGAGCTAAATGTCCGGTAAACGAAGGTAACCGGTAGAGGAGCGTAGAATAGATCTTTGTGAAGAAAATTATGTCATTTGAAAGGGGGGTCAAAACACATTGTATTGTCATTTGTATTCTCCTCCTGGCCTGTTTGTTCTCCTACTGCTGAACCACTCCACCCAGGAACGTTATAAGCCTACTTGGCTTCTGGCACTTAGGAATTTATGATCGACTATTTTAGTGCCTAAGTGACCTCGCATACAATATACTATTAAAACCAGTATTCTTGCACTTTTTTTTTTTTTAGAATTGGGAACCTTGGGGGACTTTTAAGTGTGTAGCCTTTAGAATGGTCTTAAAATTTAGCTTATAGATTCGATACATCTTCAGTGCTTAATATTTCAGTCCAATTTTATATGATTTAATTTTGTATCAAAATTATTTGTAGTGTTGGGGCGGGAGGGGGGGTTCGACCTCCACCCCCCTCACCTCATCTTGAGAGCATTATTAATATATTTTAAACGTCTTAGATACGTTTGACATCTCACGTACCAATATTTCTTCACTAAAAGCTTTCTCATATCAATAACAATTCATTTTGAACTTAAAAAATATATATAAAAAAATCACCCTTTTAAAAAACACTAAATCTTTTCGAGGATTACGACACTCAAGGCTTAAACTTTTTATCCTCTTTTGCTTCAAGTTTTTTTTTGTTGGGAGGGAAAGGGATTGGTGAAAAACAACATGCCTAAAAAACATATATTTCATCTTTTGTAAAGACATGAATAAATTGTTATAAAAGCGGAAGTTTTTGGAAATAGTCAGATGAGAAGGAAAGAGCCGTAAAGCCAGATTGAAACTGAATTTTAAACGAGTGCCCGCCGCCCGCTACTGTCGAAGGCTTGCGTTACTAAGGCAACTAAATTGGTGGATTTAACCCTCCTATCCCCATCCTTTTTATATTTTTCATCGCTCCCTTTCCCTTTGCCTTTTCTTCAACGTAAAGAGGGAAGCATGAAGACGCCATACGCAGGGGGAGAAATGGCTGCCTGCGTAAGCTCGTGGGAAGTTACTGAGTAGGTTGCCTCTACGATCTACTCCCTCCAGAGTCTATAGTTCTATTATGTCCATTTAAGAGGAAGTTACTGAGTAGGCTAAACTGTACAACCTCCTCCAGGGTCTATAGTTCTATTACGTCCATTTAAGAGGAAGTTACTGAGTAGGTTAGCCTGTACAACCTCCTCCAGGGTCTATAGTTCTATTACGTCCATTTAAGAGGAAGTTACTGAGTAGGTTAGCCTGTACAACCTCCTCCAGGGTCTATAGTTCTATTATGTCCATTTAAGAGGAAGTTACTGAGTAGGTTAGCCTGTACAACCTCCTCCAGGGTCTATAGTTCTATTACGTCCATTTAAGAGGAAGTTACTGAGTAGGTTAGCCAGTACAACCTCCTCGAGGGTCTATAGTTCTATTATGTCCATTTAAGAGGAAGTTACTGAGTAGGTAAGCCTGTACAACCTCCACGAGGGTCTATAGTTCTATTACGTCCATTTAAGAGGAAGTTACTGAGTAGGTAAGCCAGTACAACCTCCTCGAGGGTCTATAGTTCTATTATGTCCATTTAAGAGGAAGTTACTGAGTAGGTTAGCCAGTACAACCTCCACGAGGGTCTATAGTTCTATTACGTCCATTTAAGAGGAAGTTACTGAGTAGGTAAGCCTGTACAACCTCCTCCAGGGTCTACAGTTCTATTACGTCCATTTAAGAGGAAGTTACTGAGTAGGTTAGCCAGTACAACCTCCTCGAGGGTCTACAGTTCTATTATGTCCATTTAAGAGGAAGTTACTGAGTAGGTTAGCCAGTACAACCTCCACGAGGGTCTACAGTTCTATTACGTCAATTTAAGAGGAAGTTACTGAGTAGGTAAGCCTGTACAAATTCCTCCATGGTCTATAGTTCTTGTATGTCCATTTAAGAGGAAGTTACTGAGTAGGTTAGCTTCTATTTTCTAAAAGGTACTTTTTCCCAAAATCCTACTCTAGGTGAAATTGGCGTTTCGTCCTCGTGACGATGATGGGTGGGTCTTGAATCAAGCTCTCAGTTTGGTAGTGCGTGGTGCAAGACCACCCCCACACCCCGCTTTCCATCAAGTCCTCGACCCCCTCCTCTATTTTGTATTGTGTTGACCGTCTAGGATTATAGACCCATTGCTCCATGGCGGGAAGAAATTAGGTGAGTCTGCCCAAACTTTGGGAGAATAATCCTGCCCCGCCTGCGGACAAGGTCCTCCCTCTATCGTCCTTGCCAGGATCAGTGAGGAGGAAGGGGGAAAGGTAGAGGAGCCTTAACACGACAGTTTCCGTACGACGGACTTACAAATTAAATTAAAGCTTCTCCGGAAAACTGTGAAGTTGTTGTAGGGGTGGGTGGGTGTTAGCTAAGGGCGTGTTTCGCTCAGACTCCACGCTGTCATACTCCTCTAACTAATACAGTAGAGTAGCAAACATCCGTGGCCTAGGATAGGAAGCAACTTTATAAAATACATTACACTTAATTTGAGCGCATTTAACTCTCACAACTTAAAATAAATGGTATGGTACACCGCACAGACTTTCTCTAAAAATCTAAAAATATACATTTATCTAAAAACTCGTAAGTCGTAAGATTTGTGAAACGAAATATTAGGTGTATACATTGTTGTAGAAACACTACACCACAGATCATACATGAAACAATATTCACCGTTACTTACTCTATGGCATTAGGAACTAAGAACACTGTTACCGAAAAAGTGAGAAAATAGAAACATCTTTGTCCACCAAAGAGCATAAGAATCAAATTCATTTTCAAAGACCTGAATTAAAAAGTATGTATATTTGATCAAAGCTCAGAAACTATTAGTTTTGTAAAAATATATTTCAAATAAAAGATTTGTATCCTTAATAATACTATAAATTTACAGTGATAAGCTATTTCATGTATCAAATAGTTACGGAGAAAGTGTGAAAATTGAAAGATTGTTCTCATGTAAACTAGCCTCAAAGTCATTTTTATGAGAAAATTAGAACTGCCATTTTGTTTATTATAATAAACACTGTCCATATTATATAAAATGTAATCAAAATCGTTAGCGCAAAATTTGATAAAATTGTTTTTTGCCCTTCAGTAAACCACCCTTAATTTTAGGCTTAAATATCTAATTCAAACAAATTCCTCGGACGGACCTTATGAAAATTCTAGATACCAATTTTTAGCCCAATTAGTAAATTAGTTTTGGCTCTAGCCTGAGGACAGACGGCATTGCTAAAATAACTTTTTGGGGTTTCAGGGGATCATGAAATGTCAAAATTAATTATCAAAATCTTGAGTTCAATTTTTTGACGATCACAATACTTTCGTAGGTTAAATTGCCTGGCATGGACAAAAAATGTATAATATTTGGTTATATTAGAGGGGGGCTTCGCTCTTGCACATTGTTAAACTAACGGTTGGGGGACTGGGTGTTGGGGTATTTAATAGAGTGAAGTTAGTTTGTAAGTCACCGTGTGCTGATATTATTTGGTTCAGAAAGTGCTTATTTTCAACCATTCTCACTAATCTCTTAAGTTACTTGAACATACATGCAATGTACACTCAATGAATCAGCCATAATGCAAAGTTTGCAATACAATGAATAATAAAAAAGGAAATCACCAGGGATATTTAGTTGACCTACACTCAAATATGCCAAGCCCATGCAAGGTAAACAATATAATATTTAGTGATTGCCGACAATACGCAATAGTAGATAAATTCAATAATACTCGTCAGAAAGCAACATATGTACTTAAGTATAGAAAACAATATTAAATTATAGCAATCAAAACGCATTTAGCTAAAGTAGAGAATATTCATCGTTAGGAAACATGATCAGTTGAAATGTAAACAAATGTAAACGAAGTTGTTTATTGCGAACAATACGCAAATTAGAGTATAAGCATCAATACAACATATCGTCTACACATTTGAGTAAAGCCGTTCAAAAGATAACTCTTAACACATAATATTAAACTTGCTTAAAAGTGTACACGTATCAAATTTCCGTAATCATAAAACATAACATTTATAATACAAGTAGATTCCTGGTCGTAACTGTACACCTGGATCTAATGTTGATTAAATAAATGACTATTCTCATCTAACAACCCGTGAGGGTTTACAATTACATGTTTACAATTAACTCTTAACATAATAGAGTTATCTGATGCATTTCCCAATTCTCTAAACATGAAAATATGAAACGAAATATCACTAGCCACGCTTGGACTTACTTCAACTGTAAGTATATACCAATATAATTAAAGTGCAAAATATCACACAAAGATTAAATTAAATAATTTTGAATTGTTAAGAAACCATCTGAGCTCGGGCCAAAAGGGTTTAAGACCTTAAGATATAATTATCAATTAAAAAAAGAGTCCTAATTCCAATAGAAATTAAATTTGATAAAAAAATTATATGTATTATATATATTTATGCCTTAAATAATTTTGAATGGATTTAAATGATGCCTAGTTGTCAAATAAAAAAAAATGTGAAAAAGTTTTCTCCAAAATGACAATCACCTACATGCTGGTAAATCTTTAATTCCTATCAGCATCAAAGAGTAAAGTTCCATTCTGGGTACTTGCTTATATTTGAATTTGCTCAGCGAGGGAAAATGGTAGGAAGATATCACATGACCACTGAAATCATCAACAGCAAGTCATAAATGGCCCTCCCATCGACGCTTGCGCACAACGACGTGAGGATGACCACGTGGGAGTAGGGAAATACACGTGATAGCACATCTTGCTCCTTTCCTCAAGCTTTAGCGCCTGCGCAGCGTCTTGAATTCGGGGATAACGTACAAGCAATCAGGGGTCACATGCCATTTAGTGACTTCATTCTTGTTTATTGCCAAATTCGAACGATAAACAGTGTTCTGTGTTTACGTGCTTGGAGTGTCCGTGACTAGGCGCTGACTTCCTTGTAAAATGGAGTAAATGTGTTACTCTTTTAAAGTGGTGGAGGTTGATGGCTATGTTGGGTTGTAGCTATGCTACAAATCAATACCTTCTAATTAAAAATAGTAGATCCTATTGATGACTTTAAACATTTAAATTATTTAAATTATTTGACCAAGTAGAATAGGATTAGAATAGATGATTTTCAAAGGAAATGCATCGACATTAGCTTGAAGGAAAGCTTAGAGCCCCGTTAAATATTAATTTAGACAAAAATAAACTTTTCCAACAGGTTTAAATTTAGGGGAACATGATAAAATACAGTATTATGCAGAAGGAAAGAAACTGTTTTATGCAGCTACAAAAGTTACTAAAATAATATTCAAATATTTACACGCCAAGTCGTGAGATTTACAGCTTTCACTTTTGATAGCTATTATCAATTAGGTACTATATATATTTGCTGCTATCACCTCACCTGGTGTAAAGAGCTACGTGTTCCATGGAATTATTTAATCTATTTAATATACAAAGTTTGTCTAAGCTCAAATAGTGGTTAAATAATTTCTTTAACCAAAATTATCAACAAAAAGTCCATTAGTAGTACAAAGGTCAAAGAAGTGCAAATATATAATTAGATTAAATAAGAAATGTTTGCTGATGTACATCCATAATAATAAATTCGATACAATTTAGAGAGAAATCTATTTTCTTACCCGTTTCGTTGGCTGCATGGTCTAACGTGCTACTCTCGCAGTAGACTAAACTGCTTATGATGGCGAGATAGAGGTTCAAATCTCGGTTGGATATATTGAAGGAGGGTTTTCCCCCTAAATGGGTTTCCACTCCACCTTAACGCAAATGTGGGTACATTTACTATAAATATAACCTCCCTAATCCCTAAAACCGTTAGCGTAATTAGTACATAAGTGTATAAACCAAACGGTGTTAGAAAAAATGTGCACCATCCGGGTTCTAGTCCCGTGGCAGCTTTATCTTTTTTTAATTTGAATTATATTTTGATTACTTTCCACCCAACTAAACAAAATTTTGACTAATTCAAAAACTGGTACATCCTCGTATCTTCACGAACAAATAAGCAAACCAAATTAGCATAGCCGCTTCGGTGGCAACATGTTTTAAGGCGTCACTGTTTCAATAGACTGGACTATCGATGATAGGAAGCTTGGTGTTTGATCTAAGTTGGGTGTACTGATGGTGTTTTTCCCCTAAATGGTTTTCCACTCTCCCTCCACACAAGTTCGGGAACACTTCATCTAAATTCAACCTTCCTAATCACTATCATAATAGTACATAAGGGTATAACCTGAGAGAATAATAATACAGGTGCTAAAAAAACCTTCTTGGTTCTTAATTGAGGTCAACTCCGCAACCACACGAGTGTCTAAAACGGGGAGGGGAAATCGTAGTTGAGTAAAACGAAAAATGTGGTAGTGGTGGATTAAATCATATTATCTTGGAGTCGAGTGACTTGTAAACCATGGTTTATAAAAAAACATCTCTCAAAAAGATACGAAAAAGGCAATATATATATAATATAAACTAAGCTCACCATTCCAACCCTATCCCCTTCACTACCACCACACCCCTACCCCTATCCTCTTTTCTCCAACGACGACATTTTCATCAAGGAAGTAAGGAATTCCTCCTCCTAACACCCCCCCTTCTAACACCCCCACCCTCCCTCCTTCCGACGAAGTGAAGAGATTGGTAAACTCCTCTGAAGTCATCTTTACTTGAACCAGTTTTCACGGCGACAAGATATCAAACTCTGCCTTCATTCCCCCCTCCCCTTCCTTCTCCTCATCTATGTTTCCAGTGCTGTAAGGGACTCCCTCGCATTAGCGATGCAATAATTCTCTCTCTCTCTGTTTCTCTCTTCCAGGATCAAAGTGCTGAGTAATATTCGTAATACAGAAGGTGGGAAGGAGGGGAAGCTTCATAGCGGGGCTGAAATGAAGCAGCTGCATCTGATAGCACTACCCCCTCTACCTCTCTAACCCTCTACCACATTTTTATCCCCCCCCCCTCACTTTATTACTACCCCTTTACGAAAAATAAAAAACTATTATCACCCCCTTACGATCCTATCCTGAGCTACCCCCCCTTAACAGCATTTTTTTTCTCGTAGCACTCTTATCTTTCATCATCATCATCGTCATTCTCTTGATTATACTTCCCTGCCCTTTCCCCTATTGCACCCACCGCCTGCTCCTATGATCGTAGATTGACCATCGTCTGTCACTTGCCTTGATGGGTGCGTGGTCTAAGCGTCAGGCTCATTTAGTTTGATTTGCTGACGACGCGATGGAGTGGTCAAAGTTTGAATTCCGGCCAAGTCTATTGAGGGCTTTCTTTTAATTCCTAAATTGTTTCCCGACTCTCTTCTCGTAAATGCAGGGTACATTTCCTCTAAGCTCTATGTTCCTCCTTTCTACCACATTAACGCAATTAATATATATGCGTATATCTTGGATGAGCTGTGAGACGCGGCGAGAATACAAAACTTATATATTTATATATATCCAAATTTGACTTGAATATGTCGGATAAAACTTTTTCAAAAACTAATTTAGTTTAATTAATGAAATGTTAAAAAGATTCGTCCCCCCCCCCACCCCCCTCCCACTTTCCCAACCAGTTTTATATTTTCTAGGTAACAACAACATTAAAAGGGGTTAGTGAAGCCAACTTTATTATTTAACATCTAGTAAAGATACAGCTACTTTCAAGTGTTCATACTTCAAGTCATGTGATCCTCAGCTGTCACTTTTGATATATATTATCAATATATATAAAATAACAATAATAATATAATAAAATGTTATCAATGTTGACGGTTAAAAAAATTATATTTTCTAAAAGGACCTTCCTATGAAAATTGGACTCTAGATGATCCCTTAAGGGTAGCAAAATAATAAATCAACATTAACCCGTTTCAATGGCCGCATTTTCTAGCACGCTACTCTCGCAGTAGTTTAAAAAGCCAATGACTAGGAGATCTACGTTCGAATCTCAGATGGGTGTACTGAGGGGGATATTTTCAAAATGGTTTTCCACTCTCCCTCCACGCAGATTGTGTGCACTTCCTTTAACTATAACCTTCCTTATCCCTAAAATCATTAGCATAAATAGTACATTAGCGTATAGCCTGAACGAGTTGTACCACTATGAATTAATGGAGCCCCACGTTGGGCACCAATAGTAAAACTATTGATTTATGGAGCCGCGATTTGGGCGTCAATTGTTACACTATGGAATCAATGGTCCCGCTTTGGTCGTCGATTGTAACACTATGAATTAATGGAGCCGCGCTTTGGCCGTCGATTGAAACACTACGGATTAATTCCCTGATATAAGAATGCTGTGATGATGTATAGGTTGTCTATAGCTCCGTGATCGAGCGCCTATCATCACTGTACGGAAAAGATACTGTTTAACCAGCTGTCTATAGCTCCGTGTTTGGGCACTAATTAAATAGGTATATTAATAAAATTGAAGAAAGAGAACTGTTTATGGCTGTTTATTCTCACACGGTTTATTTAAATGACACCTGTTAATTACTTATACATATTCCAACTAAATGTTTTATATCACTGCACACTTGTGATATTAATTTAAGCTATTTTAGACTGTGATTGCCAGTGTGTGGCTCTGACTGCGTTGTGCGTGGGCGGGATCTGCCTTAAACATAAGCACAACGGTTTATGTATGACATACCCCTTGCCTTTTTCTCCCCTCATCAACAGTGTGAAATCTAACTAAAAGAAAGAGTCCTGGCGATAGGTGTTGTGAAGGCTAGCTTCTTATTGGTATAGGGGATTGGCGTATTCTGCCAAATACTCCGTAGTTGTTCCTTTTAACAGGAATTGACGCAGTTGTTCTTTTAACAGGAAAGATGGTATAAAAAATATATTTTAGTGGGGAAATCCTTTTCACATAGTTTCTGAGAAGCGCTTGTTTCTTCATGGATGAATCTTAAAAGGATATCCTACATATATTACTATAAATAAAAATTACCTTCATCCATGACTTTTTACATAATTTAGAGTTAATCCAAACCAATATATCATTACAGAGTAGTAAGACGCGGTGGTAAAATATATTTTTTATTTAACCCCGCGTCTTACTAACCGTTCGTGCTATACGCTAATGTACTAATTACACCAATAGGGAAGGTTGAGTTTAGAGGAAATGAAACCACATTTGCGTGGAGAGAGTGGAATTTTTTTTAAAAGAAAAATCATCCCCAGTTTACCCGACCAAGATTCGAACCTTGATCTCCCCATCCTCAGCAAACTAGCTCAACATGGTATCAGCGCGTTAGTTAACTACGCCTCGGGTAAAATCAATATTAAAGATGGTTCCTTCTAAAGTACCGTAAACTGAATACTTTTATTTTGTTCACTTTTATAATTATTTAATTAAAACTGTCGAGATATAAGAAAGAAAAACGATGTGTCCTCTTTAAATTGAGTCGATGCGAGCTCGTGTGACTCTTATCTTGAACTGAGAGAGTGGAGGGGTGGGGGGCAGGAAGGAGGATTACTCCCTCCCTCCCTTCAAGAGCAGATGTAATTTCATCGTAAGTGGGAGCAGGCGATAGAGAGGGGTGATGCGTGACACAGACCCCCACCCCCTACCCCCCACCCACCAAGTATTCATTCACTCCCTGCAAGAGCTCAGTATATTTGAACAGTCTCAAAACAAACTTTTTATTCAATATATTGGTGAAGGGAAATAAGTTTTTGTTAGTGTTGAAAGTCCAATTTATATAGAAAAGGCCTTTTAAAAAATTCAAACATATTTTTCATGCGGTCAACAGTGATAATATATGATTATTATTGTTATTTAAAAGGTATTAATAATATATGTCATAAGTGACAGCCCCACACCCGTGACTTGACGTATGAACACGTGCAAGTAGATGTAGTAACTTTTCTAGCTCTTCCTATGAAAATTGTACTGTAGTATTTTTTCTAGATGTCAGATAAGGTCCTTACTATGAAAATTGTACAGTGGTAACTTTTTTAGATGTCAGATAAGGTCCTTACTATGAAAATCGTACTGTAGTAACTTTTATAGATGTCGAATAAGGCCCTGACTATGAAAATTGTACAGTGGTAACTTTTCCTGATGTCAGATAAGGCCCTTACCATGAAAATTGTACAGTGGTAACTTTTCCAGATGTCAGATAAGGCCCTCACTATGAAAATGGTACTTTTCTAGCTGTCCGATAAAGCTCTCCCTATAAAATTCTTTTGTTCATATAGTATTTGTCTAGTGTTCACCTTACCAGCAGACGTGAACACTCAGTAGTAGTCGGCGAGCCCCGCTACCACGTAACCAGCCCTCAGGATTAAAAGGGGGCGTGTGGGGGGGCGAGGTCGGTTATCAAAAGGGCGAACTGTGTATGTATCGTCAATTTATGAATCATCTGACAGTTTTACACTTTATTAGATCCATTTAAAGTTTTCGAGTGTGATTTTAAAAATGGAAAATATTAATACAAATAATATTTTGGCAGGGGTAATCTTAAAAATGTACACAATAGGATGTGTTTCTGGTGACGAGAGGGACCAGGTTCAAATTCCAATTGGGTGTACAGAGGTGTGTTTTTTTGTCTAAATAGTTTGCCCACGTTTCAACGTAAATACAGGTACATTTTATCTTAAATATACCTTCCTCCTTTCTCCCTACTCCTTTAGTGTTGTTAAATCTGAATGGCCAGCGCACTGTGTAGAAAATGGTGCATATATTTTATTATTATTATTATTTATATTTTTTTTAAACAAATAGTAAATAAACAATTATATATTGTACATACAGTATATAGTAAATATATGGATAATTTAACAAATTTTCACTTGCTTATGGCTAAAAATTATGATCGGTAAATTTTGAAAATGAATAGTTTAAGGTGGAATGGACGGGGATACGAGGAAAAGTCAGTGTTTTTGCAGTTTTTATGGCAAAACATTTTTTGCTAACATAAATAAAATATTCCTCCAGTGAAAACATAAAGTTTAATTTTCTTCACATTAGATATCAACAGATGTTTAATATCTGTCTGTCATGAGCACAATTACATTAATTATTTTTGATGATAAACTTTTTAAATGAAAGTAAAAAGTCCTGTTAAAATTACACGATGACCTTGACAAAATTAATTTTCAAGAACTGTTGAGATTATTTTATGTAGAAAAGTATTCTATTGGTTTATACTGAAGCAATATTTTATTTATTTTGGTTCAGAAAAAAAATACATTTTTTATTTGTCCCGATAAAAAAAATACATTTTTTATATGAACTGTGAAAATATGTACCTTAACTCACGTTTTCTTCCACCTTCACCTTAATATATTAGTGATTATTTTTGTATCGAAATGAATCCCAAAAGAGAAAAATAAATGTTACGGAACTCCGCGCGGACTTTCTCACTCCATTGTTTAAAAATTGAGATATTTACTCAAAACTCGTAATATATGTCAAACGAAATAATATGCACTAGGAAACCAGATCAAAAATTGAGTTATACTCACGTTCAGTATTTTTTGACTCCAGGATTTAAATTTTATGATTTTATATTGAAAGGATTAAAGTCCTCACTACTATATTTGGACAAAAAAAAAAGATCGATATTGTGTCCACAAGGGTCAATACTTCGTATTAAAATTTTGACTTCCGGTTTAAAATGTTGACATTTTATTAGGGCTTGCACATATTATGGTTATTGCATTTTTATTATATTCCTCATTTATAAATTTAGACCAATAAAAAGATAAATATTAACTATTGAATCAAAAATTATAGCGATAGATCATTGTTGTACAAACATTTCCCCTAAGAGGTTTAAGAAAAAAGAACATAAACTTTTTGAGTGACTTACTTATTTACTTACTCTATGGGATTAGAGAATTATTGCGTTAAAACTTTAGTATCTCTGTACAACTAAAGCTCACAAAATTGTATTAATATATTTGCCAACATCTCCGAGACTATTGGTTTTATAAGGATATATTTATAATAAAAGTTTTTTATTTTTAATAGTACAGTCAACTCTCGATTCTACGACCTTTCACGGTTCCCTGGAAAAGGGTCGTTATTTCGAAGGGGTCGTTATTTGAATTTTAACAGATTTTTTTCCATCCCTGACCTTCATACGAAAAAATTGCATTTTTTAGACAATACGTGAAAAAGTAAATAAAATAAAACCTACCTATTTCTTGAAGAAGGTACTCCTTTCACTCATTTCGTCAAAATTATAAGTTCGTATCAAATAAAAAAAAATAACGTGGGTCATCAAAAATCGTTCACAAAATCCAACCAAAAACGTAACCAGATCAAAATAACAATGTTAAACAATAGCATGGGTCGTCAAAAATTGTTCACAAAATCAAACCAAAATGGTAACCAAATCGAGAATCGAAATAACAATGGCAAAAGCAAGCCTGGCGCGTGATGTAGCGGCAGTCGCGCGCGGGGAAACATTGTCTTGCTTGTGGGAGGGGGTGGACAGAGTCAAGTGATATTGGCTGGCATTGATGAGGTGGTGTCTTTTTTTATACCTGACCCACCCCAGTTACTAGTAATACAGCGTTCACAAAGATAATTGCAACGCAGCGACCTAAATAAATGCAACAAACACATTTTACAGCCGATTTCCTTAAACTTTTCAACCTTTTTTCCCACATTTTTCATGGTTCCTCAAAAAAGGGTCGTTACTTCGAGAGGGACGCTATTCCCGGGGTCTTAAAATCGAGAGTTGACTGTACTACAATTTTGCAATGATAAGTTATTTACCTTAAATAGTTACAGAGATAAGGAAATTTCTGCTTCTGTAAAATACGCTAAAAGTTATTTTTATACGAAAATTGAAATAACCATTTTGTTTATAATCTTAATCAACCTCTATTAACGAATTTTAATCAAAATCGTTAGAATCGATTTTGAGAGAATGGATTTTTTTTCATCCTTTATTAAACTATCCTTAATTTTAGGGTTAGACAGACACATAGACAAACAGCATTGCTAAAACCACTTTTTAGGGTTCGGGGAGTCATGAAACTTTGACATCCATCAACATCTCGGGCTGGATTTTTTTACGGTCATAATACTTAACCTTTGGTGTTCGAAAAGTTATATATATGTATATATACATATATGAATATACATATATGTATATACATGTATATGTATATATATGTATATATATATATGTATATATACATATACATGTATATATATATGTGTATATATATGTATATATATGCGCGTGGCTCGAAAATGACTAGTTTTATAAAAATAGATTTCAAATAAAAGATTTTTCATTATCAATAGACCTACAAATTTTCAATGCGAAGTAATTTCATATCTCAAATAGTTTTGGAGATCAAATTAAAAATTAGAATTTACGTATCAGACCGGAACCCTTAAAGTCATTTTGCCGAAAAAATTAGAGTAGCCATTTTGTTTATAGTATTGATCAATGCTTGGAAATGAAATTTAATCAAAATCACTAGAGCCGATTTTGAGAAAATCGATTTTTTTTCTTTTTTCTTCCTTAAGTACGGTACCTTAATTTTAGTGTTAGACATCCAATTCCAAAATACCCTCGGGGCAACCCTATGTAACCCCTATATATCAAGTTTTAGCCAGATCGGTAAAATAGTTTAGGCTCTAGTTGGAGGTACAGACAGACGGAAATTCAAAAACCACTTTTTCGGATTCGGGGAGTCATGAAACGTCGAGATTTATCAAAATCTTGAGTTAAATTTTGTTGACGATCACAATACTTTCTCAACCTGTAAGATAACGAGAAAGTAAAAGTGTTAACCTTAAAGTCAAAGAAATATAACAAATCTACTAACTTCCCTCAGACACATTTCGGTGGCTGCCTGGTCTAACGCGCTACTCTCGTAGTAGACTGATGATGGGGAAATGGTGGTTCGAATCTCGGGCAGGTGTACTGAGGGTGGTTTTTCCTAAATAGGTTTCTACTCTACTTCCACTACCTCCACACAAATGCGATCCCACTTCCTCTAAATTTAAGCTTCCTAATCCCTATAACCATTAAGCGTAATTTGTGCCTAAGCGTAAAACCCGAACGAATAGTAAAACGAGATGTTAAAAAATATTCACTTTGATAGCGTCGGGCACTAATAGCTAGTTAAATATATTTATATAAAAAAGATAAGTCACGTAACTAATTATGGGATCAAACGCCGAGGAGCTATGCCGTGATTTTGATATGCAGCTTGTTCTGTAAGGCTCTATTTAGTACCTGAATCCTTCTGTATAATAGTATTTGGTAGGATAAAAGGCCTTCCAAAATGGATTCCCTACTACTGATTTGAAATGCCTTTTATCCTATCAAAATACTACTATTCAGTAGGATTCTTGTACGAAATAAAGCCTTTACACCAAAATCAAGGTTTAACTTTCAATCAAACGTCTGTTTGAAGAGCGAATTAGAGGTTGTATTAAATATTGTTTGTCCAGCTAGAAAGTAACTTATCTATAGATAGCACACCTGGTCCTTATCCCTTCATCCCCTACCCTTTACACCACGGTTCTGTTGTATTTGTCTAATTGAAGGGGACTGAGAAATATTAATAAAGCTGACGTGTTTACTATATTTAAACCAGTGGCATACGCCGGCCACAATTGCTCTGCAAACATTCTCCATCAGTAAAGCCGTTCTGCGGTGGGTGTCATTTTTTTATATATATAGTGAATGGGTGGTTGTTTGACAGTTTAATAAGGGCTTATCGCCCGTCTTGGTGGCCGCATAGTGTAGGGTATTAACTCTCGCAATAGACTAAGGCACAGATTTATCTGATTACCAAACCCTTCCTTCACCTCTGACAAGACATCTTGTGAATGTGGGGAATGCCAGGCCTCCACCGTGGTTCGGATTCCACGTTAAACTGTAGGTCCTCCATTTCATCTCACAATCACCCTACCATTACACATTAGCGTAAGTGCGTATAACCCGAACGGGTAGTAAGACGCGGTGCTAATAATAATAATAATAATAATAATAATAATAATAATAATAATAATAATAATAATAATAATAGAATAAGACTACCAATGACGGGGTGATTGGTGTTCGAATCCCGATCTAGTGTACTGAGTTTGGTTTACCCTAGATATTTTTTTCTACTCTCCTTCCACGCAAGTGCGAGTACACTTTCTATAAATTTAACCTTCATCTTCCTTAACAAATTAGCGTAATCAGTACATATGCGTACACCCCTGAACGGGTAGTAAGACGTGGGGCTGATAAAAAAAAAGAACATTTTTTGTTGGTGGTTTCAGGCTGGGTCTTTATACCTGCTAGTGACCGAGCTGGTCCCTGGCGGCGACCTTTGCACTTACACCAAGAAACAGATTGGAGGGAGGCTGGATGAGAGGACTGCGCGGAGACTTGGCCGTCAGCTGGTGTCAGCTTTAGCTCATATGCATTCTAGAGGGGTGGTACACAGGTAGGAGACACTCTTAAATAACGATTGGTGTCAGCGTATCAAGTTTGAATCAATCTGGATCGAATATTTTAAAATGACACTCTTTAGAATCAAGTAATAGGCCAATATTTATATTTTAATAATTGCTTTTAATGAAAACAAATGGTACGGTGCAACGCGCAGACTTTCTTCAGCTTTTATTTTAAAATAGACATTTACTAAAAACTCGTAAGATTTGCGAAATAATAGATCTATATAGTGTTATATAGCTACTTACTACACCAAAGATCATAAATGAAATAATATACACTGTTACTCAATGGCATTAGAAACTAGAAACACTGTTACAGAAAATTTTGAGAAAAGAGAAACATCTTTATCCACCAAAGAAAATAACAATTAAATTTATTTTTAAAGACTCGAACTAAAACGATATATATTTGCTTATAGCCCAGAAAGTATGGGTTTTATAAAAATATAATATTTCAAATAAAATATTTTTATCTTTAATAGTACCACAATTAAACAAGGATAAGTTATTTCGTATCACAAATAGCCGCGGAGAAATTATGAAAATTGGAAGAGTTCCCTTATGTGAAATAACCTCTTAAATATAGGGTTGGATATCTAATTTCAAAAAACCCTGGGGAAGGGAAAAAAACCCTGGGGAAGGGGGGGGGGGACTTTATGAAAACCCCAAATACCTAGTTTTAACCCAATCAGTAAAATAATCTCGGCTCTAGCCTGAGGTACAGACAGATGGCATTGTGAAACCAACTCTTTTGGTTTCAGGGGGTCATGAAACATCAACATTTGTCAAAATCTTGAGCTCAATTTTTTTGACGATCACACAGTAGCGGATTTACGCTTAGGCCCGTTAGGCCCGGGCCTAGGGCGGCAAATTTTTAGGGGTGCCAAAATTTTTAATTGAAATAATTTATATTTTAATTACAAGCAATTTATTATTAATTCTATATTTAATTGTTATGTTAAAAAAATTAATGTTTAATTTATACCTGAATTAGATTTATTATTATTGTTATTATTTTCATTATTTTATACAC
Organism: Timema douglasi; assembly: GCA_901482245.1. NCBI lineage: Eukaryota > Metazoa > Arthropoda > Insecta > Phasmatodea > Timematidae > Timema > Timema douglasi. Next base: position 22,366 of record CABEEJ010006362.1, read on the forward strand.
ACACACACATATATGTATATATATGTTTATATTTATATATATATATATATATATATATATACTGTTACAAAAAAAAAGGACGCCATATCGTCTCGGGCCTAGGGCGCCCTCAAACCTAAATCCGCTACTGCGATCACAATACTTTCCCTCCGAGGTGTCGAGAGAAAGTAAAAATGATCAAATCTATGTTCAAATAATAAATAGATTATTAATATTACAAAATTCGCAAGCCTCTATGATTATTTATTTGAGGTATTTATTTAGCATTCACTTTCTGAATCGACTGATAATACCAGCACAGGATATTTTCTAAGAGAGAGATAGAGAGGGCTTCCCAATTTTGTCGGGAAAACTGTTTTCACATACCTTCCAGGTTTCTTTTACAAGCCACAATCGACATGGGACCGACAGCTTTACTTTCCCGCCTAAGGAGGTTGTGCTACGGATTTTTATCGCTTTAGAAAAACCCGTCGACTCCAGCTGGGTTTGAACCTACTAACATCGAGTCCTGATCCGAGCACTTTACCCCAATACCACCAAGGACAGAGTGTTTATATGATAGAATCAAACAATGGAGCTTGTCTTTAACTTATATAAACAGTTAAATTATTAAAAACTTTGACTTTTAGATTTGAATTTCGAAACACATTCTATAGAAACCTAATCTGCAATCTGTAAGGTTCGAAATTTTTATACCCATTTCCATGATCGAACGGTCTAAGGCGTCACTCTCACAATAGACTGGAACTTCAGACGACGGGAAGATTAGGGTTCGAATCCTGGTCGGGAGTACCTATGATGTGATTTTTTCCTAAATGGATTTCCGTTCTCTCTCCTTAAAAATACTGGTACACTTCCTCAAAATTCCTCCTTCCTTAACCCTAACACATTAGCGTAATTAGAAAATATGCGTACAACCTGAATGGCTGGCGAGTTGTGGTAGAAAAAAAAGATGAATAGACAGATTCAAATACAGTATTCCAAATATTTAAATTGAATCCGGATCCTATAAAGATTCTGATTCTAAATTCCAAATTTGGGCACAATGGTCATTCTGTCGGTGGATATTAAACGTGTGAGGAAGTGTTTGAGAGTGTTTCTCTCTCTCTCTCTCCGGCCAAAGGCCTATCTACTATTCCTGGGGCCAAAATAGTACACCCCCCTTTCACCCCTTCGTACCGCCCCCACCCTTAGTACGGGCTCCTGCTGGAACCGTGGGGGTGGTAATTATCGTTCTCCCTCCTCCCCGCTCCCCTCTTCCGATGATGGAGATCCTGCCACCACGGATTGTCGCCATGACTACCACGACCCCCTTCCCCCTTCACCCTTTCCACTGGTTACCCTACCGATAATCGGATCCCGTGGTCCGCGGATGGCTCGCTGTACTTTTGGTTAGGGGTGTCATAGTTGGAGCAAGAGGAGTGAATTAACAGGCACGCTACATCTTCACCATGTTACATCTTCACCACGTTACATCTTCACCGTGTTATATCTTCACCGCCTTATATCTTCACCACGTTACATCTTCACCATGTTACATCTTCCCCACGTTACATCTTCACCGTGTTATATCTTCACCGCATTAAATCTTCACCACGTTACATCTTCATCACGTTACATCTACACCAAGTTACATATTCACCACGTTACATCTACACCACGTTACATCTTCACCACGTTACATCTTCACCACGTTACATCTTCACCATGCTACATCTTCACCACGCTACATCTTCATTACGCTAAATCTTCACCATGTTACATCTTCACCACGTTATATATTCACCACGCTACATCTACACCACGTTACATCTTCACCACCTTACATCATAACCACCTTACATCATAACCATGCTACATCCTCACCACGCTACATCTTCACCCCGTTACATCTTCACCACGCTACATATTCACCACGTTAAATCTTCACCATGCTACATCTTCACCATGTTACATCTTCACCACGTTACATCTACACCACGTTACATCTTCACCACGTTACATCTTCACCACGTTACATCTTCAACACGTTGCGTCCATATTGAATTCATTTTTACCTTTCTATATTCTATTCTTGCCATATTTTCACCATACCAATCTTCACTGTGCTACATCTAGGCTCCAGTCGTTTGAAGTTCAGCTCTGTGCTGGTTCAAATATCCCTCAACACACTCATTATCTCGCCACCCTTATTATTTACCTTGACATAAAAAGGGACTATGGTATTCTAACCACTCACCGCTATTTTATTATATAGCTATCACTTTTCTTTGTCAGTCACCATATTTTAAAAAAAGTTTCCGGCATTGATCTGAAGCAGACGATGGCATTCTATGTTCAAGAGGATGAACCTATGGCCTCGACCTTGTCCCTTCATCAACCCGGACTGTCCACAGCTTGCGTCAATCTAAGGACACAAAAGAAAAGAGGTGAATTTTAAGGTCACCACCTTCTCGCTGTATGTACTATGGTTATGACAGTTCTTAAGCTTCCAAATCACTAACACAATCCTCAACTATCTTAGAATGTTCTGTTGTGACCCTGCTATGAAACCACATGATGTGTTGCTAACCATTTACTTTGATCTTAGAACTGGAGAAATTTAGCGTGAAAGTCCTTAAAAATCAGTTACATAGTTACCTCTTTTCAGAAATTTAAATTAGGGTTTAATAGGAGTGCGTTTACCCTGAAAGGTATCAGTCCCTCCTTGACGGATTACATTACAACCCTATCTTGTAAGCTACGCTATAGTGGAAACGTGCAAGGTAAGCGTTAACGGTAGGGTTTACACGAGTATGTTGTTTACTGGAATAAACACAAAACTATGTTTTATGACCCTATACATATATAGACTTGTAAACATAGTTTAAAAGTTTACATTTTCACTCTGAAAAGTATAAAAATTCACATATTTATGTTGATCACTAAGAGCTAAATGTCCGGGAAACTAGAGGTAACTGTTATAGGAGCGTAGAATGGAGCTTTGGGAGTATAATTTCATTTATTACAACAAACATTGTATTGCCATTTATATTTTCCTCCTCCCCTTTTTGTTCTCCTACTGCTGGACAGCTCTACCTAAGAACGTTATAGAATTCGCTTGTAAAGAGGACGGTAAAACCACATTGTTGGGCAAACTCCAATATCACCCGGTCTTTTCATTTCCCACCGTGCACACCAGTTATGCAAAGCTACTCATCGAAAGTAATCCCTGGTCTTATTTTATCCGCAGCACTGTTGTTTTGTTTGTTGGTTTCAGCACCTCCCGTGAGAAATGGAGTAACTAACGTGTTTTAGCTCTTGTCAAGCAATGATCGAGTATTGGGACGGACGAGTAGCCTATAACACCATTAGCTGGAATGAACGCATGAATAATGAACTAACAAGCACCTTCCTCCTGTCCCCTCACCCGTGGCCGGGTGTTTGCGTTGTGCGTAACCCCTCCACCCACCTGCACCGTTATCTCCCCCTCTAGCACGCACACGCAGCCTGGCCACGCACGCGTTTGTCACGTCACCGGAAACTTGTGTTGTCGGGAAGTTTGGAATACAGGATAAATAAACCACCCGTATCGGCCGTTATAAACACCTTTGGGGCACAAAAACCTGAGAATCGGTGGTTTTTTTTATTTCAGTACTCCCCGCCCCGCTCCCCATCTCCCCCACAATCTTGGTGTCGGTGGCTACGCTGTCTAAGACTTTAGGTTCGCTACAAGTTTGTATTGCCGGTGAAAGAGGAGATTAATTAAGAGCCCATCTCACCACCCCGACGGATCACACCTAGCTTTGTTTTAAAAGTAGAAAGTACGTGTGTGTCTATAATCTATCAAACTCTTTCAGGTTGTCAAGTGACCTGGAAAACAAGGAAATGTCAGGGAAATTTAGGGAATGTGTTTAAACTTCTTCAATGTTTACTTATTAACTAAAACGAATGTGCAACTTGGATGTATTACTATTGTTATTATTACGAGTATTATTATAATTGGTATGATTATGAAGATGATGATGATTATTATTATTGATACTACTATTGTTATTATTATTATTACTATGTGTCATATCTCACGACAGGTTCCTTCCTTTTGTCAGTGAACTTAGACCTCCAATGCACCCTGTTATCTGCCTTCTCCTTCAGCTACCGGAATTTTCTTCTTTCCCTCAAGTCATCCAATATTTGAATCCTCCTCCTTCCTAAGCTCCTCTTTCCCTCAACCTTTCTTTCTATGACGTCGTGTAGAATACCGGTCTTCCTAATGATGTGTCCGATCTAGTTTGCTTTGCACCGAAAAATCAAATCCAAAATAGCTCTCTTCTCATACACTACTCTTCTGAGGACTTCTTCATTTGTCCACCTGATTATTTTATTTATTTACAAGAGTTAAAATAATATTTTTTTCTCCACACTTAACACACACTATTGAAAATACTAATATCAAGGTCGGGATGTGATCTTAGTGTTGTACTTACACCACCTCTAATGCACGTATTTAGCCAACGTTGAGTCATGTTTGCTGGACCGCGATCTCTTAATGTTTCAACATGATCTCAGTGAAATCTAAATTAGATTGCACCACCCGAGAGGATGGTATCCACTTCGGCTGTGAACAAGAGACACCAAAACAATTAGAACAGTTCATATAAACATGTATCTCTTTATATATACAGGGTGTATCCCCCAGCGTACTCTAGACATCATTTGCAATTTAAAAATTAATATACATAACAGGGAAATGTGGACCCTAAGGAGTTAGAGCCGTATGACTGACATGCTCACATGTAATGAACATAGCAAATGTAAATGTCTGATAAGAAATAAAAAGGAAAAATAAACTAATAAGTATAAATTAAATTAAGAAAGCCCACCTAGGGCAAGAGGAAAATCTAATGCACAAAGGTTCTTTGGAAGATAGAAGAAAAAAGAAATAAATAAAGAAGACGTCAGCTTTACACATTGGATTATTTACCCATTTTCTTCTTTCCCTAGGTGGGCTTTTTTAAATTCAATGTACACTTACTAGTTGTTGTTTTTTAGTTGTTTTTTTATCAATTTCCGTTATTAAAAATTATTTAGCCATTGGGCCACCTCATTTAATAAATAATTGTATGTAGCTGTGATTATTTACAATTCTACTGTTGATTTACAAGTGCATCAATTTATGATATCAATAACCTTCACGTGTACTGTTGAAAATGCCCCCCCTCAGCCAGCAAGCAGGCTGTGACACGTTGTACCATGGCGTGTCCACACTGCATGTCAACAAGTTCATCTCTGAGGACATGGGGGGTGTCGGCTAGCTCCTGTATCAACTTATCTTGTGTTTCTGGCTTACGTCTGCTGTATCTCAGTATTGCAGTCGAATGAAACCAATGTGTGTATTCACTTTTTTAATTTAAATTATGTATATAGCACGCTGGTGGAGTTTGTTGGTTACGTCGTGGTGAAGATGTAACATGATGAAGATATAACAAAAGAAAAAATTTAAATGCTCCGTACAAAATATTTTAATTTTTAAAGTGGAAAGAAAACAGCACTATCTAATTTTCATTTGATGAACGTCTTCAAGGTTATTTCAAGGTGTTTTTTTTGCCAAATCAAAACCTATAGTAATTTTAACAGAATTGTATTCTACATTAAAAGTGTATCGATGTTAATACACATCATTTTGAACGTTTATTAAAGTTATTTTATAAATTATAGTGCAAATAACATAATAGATTATAACATAATTTGATAAAAAGTTATTGAATAAAAAGTTTTATAAAAAATATGAGTTAAAATATCTTCAAAAATTGATGATGAATTTAAAAATAGTCACAGCAAAAGTTTTTTTAATTTTTTTGTGTAGCATAAAATGTTGCTAAAATAATAGGTTTTCATTTTTTTTTTAAGTTGAACTTAAAATAACCTTTAAGACCTTCAACAAACCAAAAATAACTAATGCCGTTATCTTTCTCCCTCAAAAACAAGCAACTTTTGATCTAAGCATATCTCGCTAGTCGCTACTCCCCCTCCCGTGGACCTGTGTGTCAGGATAGCTCAGTGGGATGGATCGCTAGTCGCTACACCCACTCCCGTGGACCTGTGTGTCAGGATAGCTCAGTGGGATGGATCGCTAGTCGCTACACCCCCTCCCGTGGACCTGTGTGTCAGGATAGCTCAGTGGGATGGATCGCTAGTCGCTACACTCCCTCCCGTGGACCTGTGTGTCAGGATAGCTCAGTGGGATGGATCGCTAGTCGCTACACTCCCTCCCGTGGACCTGTGTGTCAGGATAGCTCAGTGGGATGGATCGCTAGTCGCTACACTCCCTCCCGTGGACCTGTGTGTCAGGATAGCTCAGTGGGATGGATCGCTAGTCGCTACACTCCCTCCCGTGGACCTGTGTGTCAGGATAGCTCAGTGGGATGGATCGCTAGTCGCTACACTCCCTCCCGTGGACCTGTGTGTCAGGATAGCTCAGTGGGATGGATCGCTAGTCGCTACACTCCCTCCCGTGGACCTGTGTGTCAGGATAGCTCAGTGGGATGGATCGCTAGTCGCTACACTCCCTCCCGTGGACCTGTGTGTCAGGATAGCTCAGTGGGATGGATCGCTAGTCGCTACACTCCCTCCCGTGGACCTGTGTGTCAGGATAGCTCAGTGGGATGGATCGCTAGTCGCTACACTCCCTCCCGTGGACCTGTGTGTCAGGATAGCTCAGTGGGATGGATCGCTAGTCGCTACACTCCCTCCCGTGGACCTGTGTGTCAGGATAGCTCAGTGGGATGGATCGCTAGTCGCTACACTCCCTCCCGTGGACCTGTGTGTCAGGATAGCTCAGTGGGATGGATCGCTAGTCGCTACACTCCCTCCCGTGGACCTGTGTGTCAGGATAGCTCAGTGGGATGGATCGCTAGTCGCTACACTCCCTCCCGTGGACCTGTGTGTCAGGATAGCTCAGTGGGATGGATCGCTAGTCGCTACACTCCCTCCCGTGGACCTGTGTGTCAGGATAGCTCAGTGGGATGGATCGCTAGTCGCTACACTCCCTCCCGTGGACCTGTGTGTCAGGATAGCTCAGTGGGATGGATCGCTAGTCGCTACACTCCCTCCCGTGGACCTGTGTGTCAGGATAGCTCAGTGGGATGGATCGCTAGTCGCTACACTCCCTCCCGTGGACCTGTGTGTCAAGATAGCTCAGTGGGATGGATCGCTAGTCGCTACACTCCTTCCCGTGGGCCTGTGTGTCAAGATAGCTCAGTGGGATGGATCGCTAGTCGCTACACTCCTTCCCGTGGGCCTGTGTGTCAGGATAGCTCAGTAGGATGGATCGCTAGTCGCTACACCCCTTCCCGTGGGCCTCTGTGTTAGGATAGCTCAGTAGGATGGATCGCTAGTCGCTACACTCCTTCCCGTGGGCCTGTGTGTCAGGATAGCTCAGTGCGATGGATCGCTAGTCGCTACACTACTTCCCGTGGACCTGTGTGTCAGGATAGCTCTGTGGGATGGATCGCTAGTCGCTACACCCCTTCCCGTGGACCTGTGTGTCAGGATAGCTCAGTGGGATGGATCGCTAGTCGCTACACTCCCTCCCGTGGACCTGTGTGTCAGGATAGCTCAGTGGGATGGATCGCTAGTCGCTACACTCCCTCCCGTGGACCTGTGTGTCAGGATAGCTCAGTGGGATGGATCGCTAGTCGCTACACCCCCTCCCGTGGACCTGTGTGTCAGGATAGCTCAGTGGGATGGATCGCTAGTCGCTACACTCCCTCCCGTGGACCTGTGTGTCAGGATAGCTCAGTGGGATGGATCGCTAGTCGCTACACCCCCTCCCGTGGACCTGTGTGTCAGGATAGCTCAGTGGGATGGATCGCTAGTCGCTACACTCCCTCCCGTGGACCTGTGTGTCAGGATAGCTCAGTGGGATGGATCGCTAGTCGCTACACCCCCTCCCGTGGACCTGTGTGTCAGGATAGCTCAGTGGGATGGATCGCTAGTCGCTACACTCCCTCCCGTGGACCTGTGTGTCAGGATAGCTCAGTGGGATGGATCGCTAGTCGCTACACCCCCTCCCGTGGACCTGTGTGTCAGGATAGCTCAGTGGGATGGATCGCTAGTCGCTACACTCCCTCCCGTGGACCTGTGTGTCAGGATAGCTCAGTGGGATGGATCGCTAGTCGCTACACCCCCTCCCGTGGACCTGTGTGTCAGGATAGCTCAGTGGGATGGATCGCTAGTCGCTACACTCCCTCCCGTGGACCTGTGTGTCAGGATAGCTCAGTGGGATGGATCGCTAGTCGCTACACCCCCTCCCGTGGACCTGTGTGTCAGGATAGCTCAGTGGGATGGATCGCTAGTCGCTACACTCCCTCCCGTGGACCTGTGTGTCAGGATAGCTCAGTGGGATGGATCGCTAGTCGCTACACTCCCTCCCGTGGACCTCTGTGTTAGGACAGCTCAGTGGGTTGGATCGCTAGTCGCTACACCCACTCCCGTGGACCTGTGTGTCAGGATAGCTCTGTGGGATGGATCGCTAGTCGCTACACCCACTCCCGTGGACCTGTGTGTCAGGATAGCTCAGTGGGATGGATCGCTAGTCGTTACACCCCCTCCCGTGGACCTGTGTGTCAGGATAGCTCTGTGGGATGGATCGCTAGTCGCTACTTCCCCTCCCGTGGACCTGTGTGTCAGGATAGCTCAGTGGGATGGATCGCTAGTTGCTACACCCCTTCCCGTGGACCTGTGTGTCAGGATAGCTCAGTAGGAGGTTTAACCAGCGGCAAATAACTGTGGGGTTCGTTTTGATCTTGTTTATTGAAACAGTTTAATTAATACAAACGTGCATAAATGAGAGGTAAGTTTTAGAGCTAATTGTTAGAGTTTATAAAAAGATCCTCGTTATATCAATGTCCCAACATAGCAGTTCTGCACTCTGCCCTATATTCAGTGTTGTAAATCTAACTGGTGGCGAACACGCAACCGTCCTGCGCTGCGTGGTTGTGGTCCAACTCAAACTTTTAAGATGGGTTGGGGTTTCCTCCTCCATACCATCCTGAATAGTGACTCAAGCTATAGGGCAAGTTGCTGGAACTGAGTATGTAGGGCACTTTGAAACAGCCCCTTCCTTGTCTTGTCTACCCTTCTCTTGCCTCTCTCTCCTCGAAATGTCTATAAACTCACTACTATATGAAAAAAAAGGAGGGGTGCTGCCCCTAAGTTACTAGTTTTGCCAATACTCTGTGTTATGCTAATCCTCAAAACAATCTTTGATTTTGGAAACATTACCTGGTACGAATACGTAACTGCTGATTCAGGACAATTGACAGTAAGAGTTCTTAAGACTAATGCGGCATGCAAGGACTAAGGCGGCACGCTACGATATATATATATATATATATATATAATTGAGAGAAAGAGAGAGAGATAATATTATTTATTAGAGATGTCGAACCCAGTTCTTCGATACCTCAATACCATCGATTTTTACTGGTATCGAAAGAATCGATCTTAATATAAGTAGTAATCGATTATTTCATATAAGTTTATTTGCCGTTATTTGCTATATATTTTAGTTCAGTTAATAAACCCTACTGTATGAATTTAAAATAAGTGTATTTTTTACAATTTCATACAATTTCTTTTTTATATATTTATAAATGTTCGACTTAGTGAAGCTTTATTTGTAGGTAAATAACATGTACAGGTGCATGCTTACTATTGCGGTTCTTAATCATTTTATTAATAATTATGTATAATATTCTGTAATATTTGGGAAGATGAGTATTTTTCTTCGCTAAAATTAAAATTGAATTTTTTCTTCATCAACACTTACATTTTTAATTCTTTGCTATGCAATGAAGTTCAATAAACATGTTTTATGTGAATTTGGAAGCTTGGAAAGATAATGAAATGGGAACTGTTCAAGAATTTAAACCAAGAAACTATATATACACATCCATACACATAAAAATATATCTGATTGTAATCAGCTATATCACTGAAAGAATTGTTTTAACATTCCCTCATCTACAGTACATCGGTAACACGCACTCACACATCTAGACATAAAATATATAGATTTAAATTGATTGTAAATTCAGTCGTAAACGTCAGATTACTAATTAGTACTTGTGGAAGAGGGTGAAAGAGTTGGTGAGGGGATGTTGTCAAAGCGTCCGGTAACAAACTGGGGAGATGGTTTGTTTATCTGTGACATGTAAATAGCGAAATAAATTTGTTGGGCAGAGTAGAAATGGAACGAAGCGGAGGTAGAGGGGTTGGGAAGTTGGCAGGAAGGGAAACATTTTATCTGCCTTTGATTGGTAATACCGTCATCGTCACGCGACGAGGGTTTTTAGGGGAGACGTGGTCGATTTAGCTCTGTTCTGTTAAGTTGATCATGTGGACGTTTCTGTGTGAATTCTCCCCCTCTCCTCCTCCAACTCCCTATTTTTTCCACCACAAATTATATCTCGAGAAAATATTGGTTAAGGGGTAATCCATAAAACACGTAACGCTGTTGAGAGGGGTGGGAGATGGTGGGTTAGGAGGGAGCTCTAATATCTACATCAGCGGTTCTCAAAACTTGTGTTCGTAGCACACTTTTGAATAATAGAATTTTTGGAAGCACACTTTAAGTGATTTAAGACAGACCACCAGCTATAAATAAATGGTACAGTGCACCTCCAAAATTTTATCTAGCTTTTATATTAAAATATACATTTATTAAAAACTCGTAAGATTAGTAAAAATAAATAATAGGTCTATACATTGTTGTAGAAACACTACACCAAAGATAATAAATGAAATAATACTCACCGTTACTCAGTCTATGGCACTAGGAACTAGGAACACTGTTACAGAAAAAAGTGAGGAAAGAGAAACATTTTTATTCACCAAAGAGCATAAGAATCAAATTCATATTCAAATACCTGAATTAATATATATATATATATATATATATATAT
>CABEEJ010006363.1:0-14201 GCA_901482245.1 Timema douglasi
TACCTATATTACTTTAAAGAAAAATTACCTTCATCCATGACTTTTTACATAATTTAGATTAGTCCAAATCAATACATTACATAGTTCTTTTCGGACATGCTGGAAATTCTACAATGATGAGTTATCTCTTATCTTAAATAGTTGCGGAGATATGACCCAAATTGGAAATTTACTCTTATGTAAATTTCTCTCAAAGTCATTTTAATGGGAAAATGAGAATTGTCATTTCGTTTGAGATGATAAACAGTGGTTGTATAAAATGTAATAAAAATCGTGAAAAGTGAATTTTGAGAAAATTGAGTTTTTCTAATTTTTCCCAATAGTAAACTATCTTTAATTTTAAGATAAGATATCTAATTCTAAAGGGGAAAAAATCCTCAAAGGAAACTTATGAAAACCCTCGATACAAAACTTTAGCCCGATCGGTAAAACGGTTTAGGCTCTAGGCCGAGGTAGAGACAGATGGCATCGCAAAAATCACTTTTATATTTCAGGGAGTCATTAAACGTCAACTTTTATCAAAATCTAGAGTATGATTAGTTTTTTTGATTATCACAATACTTTCTCTCTCCATGGGGTTAAGAGACCGTATAAACCACCCTCAATCCTCACAACTGCACCTCAAACCCCGACCTCTTTGTCCTCGTAAAACTAGACCTTTATTTACCTAAGACAGCAAAACTCGTCAATCAATAGTCATGTAATTTTAATGCCAGTATTGTTTGATATGTCTCACAGTAAGATAAGATAAAAAGAAGAATTAGAAAGGATTCTTCTCATTTTCCATTTATTCCAAAATCTCTCTCAAAACATCCTTCGACGTCTTGATCACGTCCTGAATTTGAAAACGACAGCCCAGCCGTTGTCCTCACGATCGTTAAATAATGATTTTCCACAAAACTTCCTTCATAGCGTAGTCAGTCAGAATTTAAGGTAGGAAGGTAGGGTTACCATGTAAAGGCAGTACTTTTTAATTTTTTATGGTCAACATATTTTTTTTCCCCAAAAAAATAAATAAAATATTGCTCCAGTAGAAATATAGAGTTTAATTTTCTTTCCAAGGTGATATCAACAGTTGTTGAATATCTTTCGAGGGTAACCTAGAATTTAATAACAACTATTTTTCTTGCTTTAAAAAGTTTCTCATCAATTACTAATATGCTCATGACAGCCACCAAATTGAAGGGACATATCCCCTCACCGATAAAATTATCATGATAATGACCTAATAACAGTTCTCAAACTTCAAAACCATTAAAAACAATCTTAAAGGTTTCTGATCTATATTTTTCCAACCATTTACTGTGATCTCAGAATAATGAAATTCCTTGTAAAAATGTCGCTGTAAATGAGTTCATTTAACCATTTCTTGATTTATTTACTGTCACCGTGCGTTACTATATTTTCAGGTGTAACAAGTTATATGTAACGAAGACAAACAAATGGGGTGACACTTACCAACTGCCCTGTTGAACTCTTACTCTCGCGCAGGTGTTCACTCATCTCCTCTTTCTAATCCACCATTCTATGAACTGAACCGAGGTCTGTTCCTGCTCTCTGCTCGGGAAGAAAAGAATTATTGAAGGCAGCTCGACGAGCGTAGTTGCCACTTCCACCGCCTGGGCGGTTCTCGAACCTTCCCCTAGTTCCCTAGGCGACCGGTAGGTTTCCCACGCGGTCCTTCCCATTCCGTTTTCCCCTCCTTTCCCCCCTATTCTCTGAGGGACATGTCTGTTCGTTTTGCTTGCTATATATTGAGATGTTTCGCCTGTATCGGCACTCATTAAGGGTTATTTAAATTAATCAAAATTATCTTTCAGATAATTATGGGTGGGTGGGGGGTTATTGTCAAAATGGTTGATTCGGGTTTACAAACTTAAATTTATTAATCTGTGACCACGTTTATATTTTAAATTTATGGTTATGGGAACTTACTTTTGTTCATTTGTGAACTTGTTTTCCTTTTATTGCCTTTAGGCGTCTGACCTTGAGTCACGCTTTACCACCGCTCTAATCGCGTTTGTTTGGGTTTTAGTTGGGAAACATATTTTGTGGAAATTAAGATTAATCGCGGGTATATTACCCCTTTATATTTGTATGATTGTATTTGATTTTTGGCATTGTGCATTAAGCGATTATTTGGGATTCTGATCACCTCAATTTGTATAGTTTTTTTTTACTCTTTGGGATTATTGGTTAGAAAGGGCACTTACTTCTAACTTTGTTCTTTTTTTCATATGCTGTGGGTATCTATCGGAAAACCCCTTCCCACTTTGATAAAAATTAGTTTTCTACGCCCTTTCTGTGAGCATCTTAAGCTGTAACTGTGGGGGGTCAATAACTCACGAGCTATGGAGTAGATATTTCAAAGATACGGAGTGTGTGATATGTGGACAAGGCTTAACAAAACACCAAATAAAAAAAAGAATGTAGGAGCAAAAAGTCTTATTAAATTATTCGACGTCTACTGAACATTCAAAACATTTACCACACTTAAACTTTTAGAGAAAGACGTGTGGCTGGTTGGTCTCATTTCAACGTGACACTCGGGACTAGCCGTCCTTACCCCTCCATCCCCTTAGTGTGACAACAACCCATTGTCTATAATCTCATCTTAAGGCGGCCGCCTCGGTCAGCGACAACGTATCATTCGCTTTCAAGACACACAGCTTAAAATACAATGGTTTGTGTCGTTTTCCGGAACTACTATTCTATTCTGTCTAAGTTTATATTCCCTTTGACACTTACCCTAAAATCAGCAATAGTTAGCTCAGTAAGAAAGAGGTGAAAGAAAATCACGATTTTTTTTAAATCTCAATCAAGGAGAAAGGTTTGCTGATAGTTCCTAAATATCTTAAAATTTTCAGTTGTTAGGCTGTCAAAATATTACTGTATTTGTTAGAGGAAGGCTAAATCTAGAGCCCTCTCCTAAGACTAATCGCTACGCAAATATGCTTAAAAGGTAATAATAGGGTTGTTAAGGAAAAAGAGATGAGTTGGAATCTTTAAACTTTATTCTGGCGTGAACAATATTTTGAAATAACTCAATTAAACAATTAAATATTGAGTATGAGTTGGACGTCTGCACGGCAATTTCTCGTATACCGAGGCGGCGCCTTTAATATCAACTCATTAACTCGAGTGAGCTAGTGTAGCACGGTGCTACGTTTCACGCGCAGGGAGGGTCTGACCACATGCCATTAGCAGTGTGGCTGTCTGGAGAATTCTGCCGCCGCGAGCGCTAGTGGTATAGAGCTCGTCAGTGGAAGTGACATGAAAAGAGAGAGACATCCACCCTAGTTTGCTCGCTACGGAGGGGGAAAGGGCGGCGTTAGTTTATGGGACGCTGCCACCTTAGAAAGGTTATGAGGGGCCAATTACCTTGTTGTTGCTCCCCTAAAAATAATAGGATGTGAGGAAATAATGTTTAACTCTGTTAGAAGTTATATGCTTCGTCCATTAGCTGGTATATAATATTGTTCAACAAAGTATATTAACTTTATGTTTCTTTTATTTAGTAATTTTAGTTTGAGATTTGGAGTTATAGTCGGATCGTCATAAGAAGGACTGGAAAAGAATATTTTTTCTGTTTTCAGCCCCACATCTTACTACAAGTTTGGACTATACGCATATGTACTAATTAGGATAATTAATCTGTTAGGGTTGAGAAAGGTTTAATTTATATAAAGTATATCTACAGTTTCGAGGAGGGAGATTGGAAAACCATTTTTTTAAGCTACCTGACCGGGATTGGAACCCCAATATTCCCGTCATTAGCAGTCCTGTCTGATAGTGGAGACGCCTTATACCATTCGACCACCAAAACGGGTACCCCGAATCTTATCTGAAAGTTAAAAAATGTTACTAAAATTATTTTTTATGGATTCGTGAGCATAGTAATATACAATGCAGCTTTCCCCTTTTACATTTTTTATAAAACTTAATTACATTTCTGAGCTAAGTTATAAAAGGTTTAGGCGTCACTTGTTTCTTTATAATTTCTACAAAAATATGTGTATGTTTGACAATCATAATGATTAAACAGATGTAACATTCATATATTTAAAATATTCACTTTACAAAGCTACATTTTTTTATTACATTTCGATAGTTTTTAATTTTACTATTTTTAATTTCTCTTGACCCCTCGGATAAAAAGTATTGTTATCTTCAAAAATGATCGAACTCAAGATTTTGATTAATGTAGACGTTTCATGACATCCTGTAGGCAAAAAAAGTGGTTTTCGCAATTCCGTCTGTCTGTACCTCAGGCTAGAGCCGAAACTATTTTACCAATTGGGATAAAACTTGGTATTTGGGTTTTCATAAAGTCCCCCCGGAAGGTTTTTGGAATTAGATTTCTAACCCTAAATTTGAGGTTAGTTTACTGAAGGGAAAAGAGAGAAAAAATCGATTTTTTCTAAATTCACTTTAACATGTTTTTTTATTTCAATTGTATAATATATAGAGGTGACCTGGTGCTCTAGGGGTAAGGTGTCTGACTTCTGTGCTGGGGGTCCGGGGTTCAATCCTCGGTCCCGGCACAGATTTATCTGATTACCAAACCCTTCCTTTACCTCTGACAAGACATGTATTAATCACAGCTTGTGAATGTGTGGAATGCCAGGCCTCCACCGTGGTTCGGATTCCACGTTAAACTGTAGGTCTTCCATTTCATCTGACAATCACCCTACCATTACACACTAGCGTAGGTGCGTATAACCCGAACGGGTAGTAAGACGCGGTGCTAATAATAATAATAATAATATATTGACACTGTTTATCATTCTAAACAAGATGGGAACTTTAATTTTCTCGTGAAAATGACTTTGATGGTTCTTTACACGAGGGGATTTAAAAAAAAAAATGATCATCGTTTCTCCACAATTATTTGAGATACAAAATAACTTATCATTGTAACGCTGTAGTTCTGTTAAAACCAATAATTTCTGAGCTAAAAGAAAGAATATATATATAATTTTTAATTCAGGTCTTTGAAAATGAATTTGACTCTTATGCTCTTTGGTGGACAAAGATGTTTCTCTTTTCTCAAATTTTATTTAACAGTTTTCTAGTTGCTAATGCCATGGAGAAGGTAACAGTGTATATTATTTCATTACTAATCTTTGGTTTAGCGTTTCGTTATTTTCTTTCACAAATCTTACGAGTTTTCAGTAAATGTGTATTTTAAGATAAAAGAGGGAGAAAGTCTGTGTGGTTCGCCGTACCATTTATTTTTTTAATGGGAAAGTTAATTCATATCTTTCCGTCTATATCAAGATAAAATAATATCAATAAGCTACTACATTTCTGTTTCATAGCCGTTCTATCTTTTATAATAATTTGTAAAGTTTAAAATATTTTACACTTTTTTTAATTTTATTAGATATTTGTTTTTTTAACACCGCTTCTTACTACCCATTAATTTAGAGAAAGTGTATCAACATTTTCGTGGAGAGAGAGTGGAAAAACCATTCAGGTTGTTATTATTATTATCACCACGTCTTACTACCCATTCGGGTTATACGCACTTACGCTAATGTGTAATGGTGTAGGGTGATTGTGAGATGAAATGGAGGACCTACAGTTTAACGTGGGATCCGAACCACGGTGGAGGCCTGGCATTCCCCACATTCACAAGATGTCTTGTCAGAGGTGAAGGAAGGGTTTGGTAATCAGATAAATCTGTGCCGCGACCGAGGATTGAACCCCGGCCGCCAGCANCCACGGTTCATGATTGCTAGAGTTAGCCCTGACCTGCTGGGACGGGGACTCACAAGCTCAAAATGGGGGGGGGGGACTGGAAGAGAGATAGGGGGGACCCCTATTTCACAAATTGGTAAATAGAAGTAATTGTATTATTAATATTTGAGTAGTCATATTCCCTCGAAATCAGCAGTACTCAAAATATACTATGAATATACAGTAAAAAAAAGCGGTAATATAGAACAGTTTAGAACCCCTCGGTGGTCATACGGTTCAAGGCAGGTGTCTGAAACTTATCGGTCGTGATCTACCTGTAGATCTAGAGGCTATTTTCAATCAATAGATCACGTATAACAGTTACATTATCACTAAAAGGTCGATATTTCATCTCTTTTAAGCGTGTAGATATATCAAGTAGTCTACATAAAAATGGGTTGTGACCAAAATTACATAAATGGGTTTTTATGATCAGTAATCTAATAAAAAAATGAAATAGTTGAGTGTGGAAATGCACATTTGTTAAATTTTATTATTTTTGTATAGAAAAGTGGCAACATCAGTATTTGAAGAAATATTGAACTTAAGGAATAGATAGCTACAATATTTCATTTAAAAAAATATTTTTTAGATATTTAACGTGCACTTTCTGAACCGACTGATTATAACAGCATACGACTTACATACTAACTTAAACTTAGAACAGACACATCATCCATCTGTCAGACCGTCAATTTATCTCCGTAAAAGTGGGAGCTAACATTTCACCAATGATATATTTTTCGGCTACGCCAGGAATTGAACCCGGGTCCCATAACTCAGTGGACAGACACGATACCAACTGAGCTGTCACTTTCACAATGGACTGTACTGCCGGGAAATGGAAGGTCGGGTACAGGTATGACATTCTCCCTCCACGCAATTGCTGGTACACTTTCAGTAAATGAAACCTTTGTCTTCCCTAATACGTTAGTTTAACTTTTACATATTATGCGTATTGTCCAACCCTCCTTCACCTCTGACAAGACATCTTGTGAATGTGGGGAATGCCAGGCCTCCACCGTGGTTCGGATTCCACGTTAAACTGCAGGATCCTCCATTTCATCTCACAATCACCCTACCATTACACATTAGCGTAAGTGTGTACAGCCCGGACGGGTAGTAAGACGCGGTGCTAATAATAAAAATAATAATAATATTATCGTCCAAAAGAGATTAAAAGTCGAGAATGGAGGTTCATTATGAAACTGGCAGAGTGGTCGTAAATCTTATTGTGGCTTATGGAAAGAAAATAATAATTGCTAGATATGTTCCTTCTCGGTAAAAGCGT
Source organism: Timema douglasi (assembly GCA_901482245.1). NCBI lineage: Eukaryota > Metazoa > Arthropoda > Insecta > Phasmatodea > Timematidae > Timema > Timema douglasi. The sequence continues at coordinate 7,034 of CABEEJ010006363.1, forward strand.
TTATTTCTCTGGGTTTACAATCACATACTACACGAATCATGTTCTTTATTAAAAGAAGATATTTTTAGGGTGACATTAGATTAATTTCTCTTTAGTATAGAAGGGAGGAAATGAGGTGTTGGATTCTAAAACTTTAATTATTCCTCTTTATTAAACCGCAGACCATGGAAGATATAGTCTAGGATAGGACCTGGAAATACTTTACTTTCTTTCGACACTTCGGAGAGGGAAAGTATTGTGATCGTCAAAATAAATCCAGCTCAAGATTTTGATAAATGTCAACGTTTTGTGACCCACCCTGAAAGAGAAAAAGTTGTTTTTCACGAATCCGTCTATAAGCTACCCCCCCCCCCCACCCCCCCGAGGGGTTTTTGGTTTTAAATATCTAGCCATAAAATTAAAAAGAATTTACTGAAAGGTTGAAAGAGAAAGCAATTTTTTTTTCTCTCAAGCTCAACTCTAACGATTTTGATTAAACTTTGTATCTAAGCATTGTTTAACGTGGCAAACAAGATGGCAGCTACCATTTTACCCATAAAAATGAATTTAAGGGTACTTTACATCAGCAGTGATTCTCAATTTTGATATCTCTGACCCGCCTCGGTGGCGTAGTTGGCTAACGCGCTTTTCGTGTTGAGCTCGACCGCTGAGGACGGGGAGATCGAGGTTCAAATCTCGGTTGGGTGAACTGGGGGTGGTTTTTCCTAAATGGTTTTCCACTCTCCCTCCACGCAAATGCGGGTTCACTTCCTCTAATTCAACCTTACCAAGTCCTAATGCATTAGAGTAATTAGTACTTAAAGCGTATAACCCGAACGGGTAGTAAGACGTGGTGCTAAATATTAAAAATATTAATTGATATCTCTGCAACTATTTGAGATATGAAATAAATTATAATTATAAAATCATAGCTATATTAAGAAAAAATATATTTTATTTTGAATATTATTTATAAAATTAATAAATTCTAAGCTATATATAATTATTTTTTTATGCAGCTATTTGGATGTTCTGCTCTTTGGTTGACAGAAATGTTCTTTTTTCCCAATGTTTCTGTAAAAGTGTATTTTATTTCATCCATAGTCTTTGGTGGAGTGTTTCTGCAACAGAGTATATTATTTTGTTACACGAATATTACGAGTTTTTAGTGTATGTATCTATTTTAAGATAAAAGAAAGGAAATGTTTGGTTGGTGTACCGTACCATTTTTTTTTTTTTTTAATGAAACTGTTTAACGCACGCATACTAAACTGATTAAATCAACACACGATTTAAAAATATATATAATTAGTTCTAGAACCAACACAACACCCAGTCCTCCGGACGTCAATTAATCATGGTAAAATGTTAATCATAAATGTATTTGTATGTGGCATATTAGATTTAGCATAAAGAATTACAAGTAAATAAATATAATGCCATCAAATGGCGAACGAACATATTTAAATCATTAACTCGCGATGACTTAAATCAAGCTAGTTTGCAAGTTGAATATATCCCTACCATATTACTAGAAAGTTGTTCATACCTATAATACTATAAGTAAATCCACATTTTTTAATATGTGATTACAGGCTATCATATGATTTCTGAATAAACTGTATTAGGCTAATACTATGTTTGTAGAACACACTTTAAAATAAATAGTACGACAAAATAGCAGAAAAGTTCTCATTACTTATATTTTATCTAGCCTGGATCTTTAATTGTTTTTAAAACACCAGTTTTCAGTAAACTAAACTAAAGTAAGTTTTCCTCATAAACACAAACACATCATTTGTTATTTATAATGAAAAACTATTTACAGATATTCCCATTTTGAGCTAAATTTTCAAGTATTTCAAAAAATTTCAAATTTTCTATAATTTGTCGTAAGTAAAGTACACATAAATTATTTTATTTATATAAATAAACATAGCCCCTCAGTTTTATTTATAATATAAAATAGTCCTGCGATACGAATTTTGAGCAAAATAGTTGAAGTGATTTAAAAAAAAACCCATTAAAAATCAGTCGTCATATTTTTTTTTAACACTAAAAATATATAATTAACAGTTATAATGTAAGAAACCTAACATATACCCATTTGGAAATACATATTTGGTGGCATTTTAAAAAATATTCAAATTAAATTAAAATAATCAGCAATCTATTATTTAAACCACTTCCCTCCCCAAAAAACAAGTATATAATTTTATTCATTATGTCAAATATTTCCCAGATATAAATTTTAAGCAAAATCGTAAGATAAATTTTCAAAATATTTGTAAACGTCCAAAAATCATCATTAGTAAACAAATATTTAACAAATTTTTACTGATAACAAAGCATAAGGTGTTATTTGAAAGGTCAAACATTCCCTAGATATCTATATTAAACAAAATTGTTAAAAGCCATTTTTGAAAAATTTTGAATATAAAAATTACTCATGCATCCACTACCTTTGAGGTCTAGGGTCAAAATTAAAAATAAATGGTATGGAACTCCGCACGGAATTTCTCACTCTATTGTTTAAAAATTGAGATATTTGCTCAAAACCAAACGAAATAGTACGTGGTTAACGTCAACGTGGTTGTGGAAAAGAAAAATTGCCTAATGATGAAGATGGGAAAATCATGCCTTTATATGGAGTAGTCGATGAAGCTTTTGGACTGATAGATAATATTATGCGGCACTTTGAGATAAAAAAAAAATAATCGTAAAGCAAACAAAATATTTAATTACAGACATACAAGAGCGCGCCGAATGGTGGAATGATCATTTGGCATATTGGGCAACAAACGGCGCATATTCCATTTGACTTTCATGTAGACTTTTGTGTATCTATTATAAAAACACTTTGTATTTTATATAACTACGGGGTGACCTGGTGGTCTAGGGGGTAAGGTGTCAGACTTCTGTACTGGGGGTCCGGGGTTCAATCCTCGGCCCCGTAACAGATTTATCTGATTGCCAAACCTTTCCTTCACCTCTGACAAGACATCTTGTGAATGTGGGGAATGCCAGGCCTCCACCGTGGTTAGTGGTTCGGATTCCACGTTAAACTGTAGGTCCTCCATTTAATTTCACAATCACCCTACCATTACACATTAGCGTAAGTGCGTACAACCCGAACGGGTAGTAAGACGCGGTGCTAGTAGTAATAATAATAATGACCGCAAAATGAATGGAATTATATTTTCAGATACACTCTATGAGTGTTTATTCGAAAATTTTACAAGTGAAAAGGATCGTAGAGGAAGACATCTCACACGGGGAATAAATGTTCGCAAGTATTTGTCATCTTATTTTGTTCCCTCGCAAGGCTCCGTTCCATGGCAATATGACAAAATATGAAATTATTTATGGATACTCTACGTGGATGATATACATTTAAAATTTAATAATAAAAATTTATTTATGTCGGGTTTGAAAAAATATCTATCAACATAAAGATAATAATAAAGAGATATACATTCAATTTTTCCTTTAAACTCTGAATTTAGTTCTCCCAACCAGAAACCATTTCGGAGCAAACTTCCTCCCATATATATATTATTTTAACGTTAATTTCGGAATACTCCTTCATAGCTTTTAAATAGAGAGCAGGTAGCTTCTCTAATACTTCAATGAAATTTTCAGTTTCATCTGTAAATTACTCCTGCCATAGCGCTGGAAACTGGTCGTGCCCTTACCTTGTGACTATCAGACATCGACTGATCAGTGGACCCACGACTGTTTAATCGCTAGTACAGTAGCCCCATGGCTTATTTGGTGCTGACTGACAGCTGATGGCTTTGAAAAGTTACCAGACCCAATTATGTATCCCTACACCGAACCATATGATCTACAAAAACATGTGTTTAGCTGCTGTCACTTCTGCCAGTCAAAATTTAGGTATGTACCTAAATATTGACTGTCAGAAGACAGCTGTGAGCTGTCAGTCAGCACTAAAGAAGCCATGGGGCCACTGTATATACCTAAATGTCGACTGTCATAAGTCAGCTGTGAGCTGTCCGTCAGCACTAAAGAAGCCATTGGGCCACTGTATATACCTAAATGTTGACTGTCAGAAGTCAGCTGTGATCTGTCAGTCAGCACCAAAGAAACCATGGGGCCACTGTATATACCTAAATATTGACTGTCAGAAGTCAGCTGTGATCTGTCAGTCAGCACCAAAGAAACCATGGGGCCACTGTATATACCTAAATGTCGACTGTCAGAAGTCAGCTGTGAGCTGTCGGTCAGCACCAAAGAAGCCATGGGGCCACTGTATATACCTAAATGTCGACTATCAGAAGTCAGTTGTGAGCTGTCAGTCAGCACCAAAGAAGCCATGGCGCCACTGTATATACCTAAATGTCGACTATCATAAGTCAGCTGTGAGCTGTCGGTCAGCACCAAAGAAGCCATGAGGCCACTGTATATACCTAAATGTCGACTATCAGAAGTCAGTTGTGAGCTGTCGGTCAGCACCAAAGAAGCCATGGGGCCACTGTATATACCTAAATGTCGACTATCAGAAGTCAGCTGTGAGCTGTCGGTCAGCACCAAAGAAGCCATGAGGCCACTGTATATACCTAAATGTTGACTGTCAGAAGTCAGTTGTGAGCTGTCAGTCAAGCACCAAAGAAGCCATGGGGCCACTGTATATACCTAAATGCCGACTGTCATAAGTCAGCTGTGAGCTGTCCGTCAGCACTAAAGAAGCCATGGGGCCACTGTATATACCTAAATGCCGACTGTCATAAGTCAGTTGTGAGCTGTCAGTCAGCACCAAAGAAGCCAATATAAGCCCGTGGATACAGCGCTGTCTTAACGACAGTTGTTTGACCGCTCAATCATAAAACTTCATCGACCGACTTTTGACTTTTCCGTCGTGTTACAATCGTATCGCTAGTATGCGCACTCCCATATGGTCCCGTCATGGTTTGATGAATGACTAAACAGTCGAACAATTAAGAATCCTATGTCTGCGCTTACCCTTATTGTTAATTTTTGTGTCTATTTATCTTCGTCTTCGTTGCGTATTTCTTCATCTTCTATCTCTTCCTCTCTCTCTTCATTATCTGTCTTATTCCTCTCTCTTTCTATCCACCAGATACGTTATCGTTTATTGCAGACGGATACCCACTAAAGTTGTTGCGAACCACTCACAAACTTGTACGCCACGTAGTCTTTTTATTTTTTGTGGGGGGGGGGGGAGGAGGGTCTGTATTTAAATACCACTACCCCTTCACCCATAGGCAACTCGGTGGGTGGGGGCTTTAAAATCCCTCTTTAGGGAGGTTGGAGGGGAGTTTTTATTAAATGCAAATAAGTTAAGAAACTAAAGGGACGCACTCTTGTGGGCGGACATGAATTCAACTTCTCGTTTGATAAAAAATACATTTACACGATTTCTTAGTAAAACTTATAATTAGTTTTCTTAATATAATAATAATAACAATAATAATAACTACCATGGTATATAATCATGCAACTAAATAGCTGTACCCGCTTCGGTGGTCGTGTGGTCTAAGGCGCTAGTCTCCCAGTAGACTAAACTGCTAGTGACGGCGAGATAAATGTTCAAATCTTGTTCAGGTGGTTTTCCAAAATGGTTATACACTCTCCTTCCACGCAAATGCTGGTACACTTCCAAGAAATATAGCCTTAATATTACCTAAGAACCATTAGAATAATTAGTACATAAGCATATAACCCTGACGGCTAGTAAGACGCTGTGCTAAAAAAAAAAATGGTTACGTTTTAAAAAAAATAGTAATATTTTTTCGGTTCATTTAACGTATCCTCTCAAGCCAACTGACAACCAGTGTGTGACTTACAAACTAGCTTAACTTCAGAACATATAGGCCTACAATATCCGTCTCTCTGGTCATCAAACACTCACCAACCTACTTCGGTGGTCTAAAGGTATAAGGCGTCATTCCCGCAAGAGACTGGATTGCTAATGACGGGGAGATCAAGGTTCGAATACCTGCTGGGTGGACCAAGAGTAATTTTTGCCTGAATAGCTTTCCACTCTCCAACCATTTAAATTCGCTAAAGCTTGCTTTGAAATTAAACCTTCCTCATATACTATAACACATTTGCATACTCAGTTTATACGCGTATTACCCGAACGGGTATTAAGGCAAAAAGGCAAAAAAAATAGCTTAAATAATATATTATGTCTCAGGAAACAAACTAGATAAATTATATTCTATTTCTAGGATTAAAACTAGCTTAAATATACAGTGGAACTCTTTTAATTCGCAATCCGAGGGATATTTAAAATAAATCTAAGTATCCAAGAGGCGTATAACCTGAACAGGTAGTAAGGCGCGGTGCTAAAAATAAATTTTTATCCAAAATTTGAATTATCCGTTTTTATGACTACAAAATAAATCAATAACCTCAAAATATGCTAACTATAAACACACATACAGAGTATATAAATACATGAAAACACCATAAAAAATTAACACGTGAAAATTACAGACTTAAATCCGTTTTTGGTCTTAAATGACATTACGTTGAAAAAAAAATCAATAATATTTGTTTGTTGTAGTTAGTTTATCTTGACACAGTAAATGAAATCTTCAAGTTCATTAATTGCTTTAAAAATGTTGTCTTTTACATCTCTTTGGGCAGTCAGTTAATCTTCTCAGATTTTCCATAATTGTGGGTGTTTTCTCTTTTACCATGAGTCAGTAAATTCTAGCCGACACTATTGGCATTGTGGGTGATTTGATAAAGATCGTTAAGTTAGATTATTCGGTGGTTTGAAATAACCAATGTAGAATTAGGTAAATCCTACTAAATTATATGTAATAGTGTTCCAAATAGCTTACATTTATTTTGTGTCCAAGGACTTAAAAAAAAGTTGTATTGCAGTTTATGTCCTTGGATTCCAACTACAGCCCATTCCTTACTGGAATTATGTTAACTGACAGCCGGCAGAATATTTGTATTGCAAACATTGGTTGAAAGTCACTAATGTTCACTTGGGTGGGAATGACTTTTTATTTAGTGCCATGTGGGTGACCTGTCAGCCTAGGAGTAAGGTGTCAGACTTCTGTGCTGGCGGCCCAGGCTTCAATCCTTGGTCCCGGCACAGATTTATCTGATTACCAAACCCTTCCTTCACCTCTGACAAGACATCTTGTGAATGTGGGGAATGCCAGGCCTCCACCGTGGTTCGGAT